>JANTNT010121089.1:0-10829 GCA_024752375.1 Entacmaea quadricolor
TTGTCTCCCACTTCAACAGCCTATTCCTAATTGGAGGCATAACATACTAATCACTAATTATCTTATCATGATTGTAAGCTGCATGGCTGCCAATGGCAGCATACTATGCAGCCAGTAAAGTCCTCCACTGATGATGATTGTAAATTAGTTCTGAAAAGCACCTTGGGGAGAACTAATAATTACATTTACAAAATACTTAGGTTGCATTTTGTTTAATTCCCATCTTTATAGGTCACATCACAATCGGTGTGTCTAAAGACATATTTTTCAGGGAGAATGATGAAGGTGTTGTTAAACTCTGCCCATCTTATAAAAAAATAATGGAAAAAACTAAGAAGTCTAAAGAGTTTAAAGATGGTCACACTACAATGGAGCCATTGATTTTAGAAATGTCCAAATTACTGAACATACCTAGAGAATTTTCAGTACCACAATCTGTAAAGGCGTAAGTAGCCCTGGGTAATCCACTGCAGTCTGAACAAACATAATGACTGAATGAAGAAACAAAAGAAAAATGGTGCAAGAAAATAGAATCAACCATGTATAACAAGAACAATGTTACTATATGTCTCTGTTTTGCATGTCTCATTTTCTTGTTCCATTTTTCTTTTGTCTCTTTATCCAGTCACAAATTATGTTTGTTCTAACTGTGGTGGGCAAACCATACTCTTTAGGCCCATATAATACCATATCAAAATAAGACTTTTCTGAATTGCCTTTAGTGAAAATATCATACAAAGTGGTTCCAAGATGAGAGAGGACTACATGTTTTCATACATTTTGGCCATTAGGTTTATGGCCAGCTAAGTACCTAGTACACCTTTTTTCAATAGCTGTCATTCCATCATACCAAGACACAATTTTATTGGTCAAGAAATAGGAAAGCTAATCTAACTACATAGTATTGATATATGGGTTGTAGATATTATTTTGAAAACCATGAATAAAGAATGAGTATACTTAAGTGACTTTTTGACCATTAGTCTTTTGTCAGAGTAAAAGAAAGACTGACAAAGGACTAACATCTGAAATGTCAGTTAAGTATAATAATTTTTAATTTTGGTGTGTCAAATTACCTACAACTCATCCATCAATTCTATGCATTACCGGATAACAAAATAGTTGATAACTAAATAAAATAGTATATTACTTACAGTAGCTGCTGGATTGCAGTTCAGGCGTAAACCTAATTTGACCTAAGCTCACAGATAGAGTTCCAGTAGCTCAGTGGTAGTGTATCCGACTAGAGTACAGAGGGTTAGCCTGTGGAGCGACCCAAAGGAATGGGAAGTCCCCCTTCCCTTCCCTTCCCCCACCCCTTCCCTCTCACCCCAGTCCCCTGAGGGCCAGCTATGCAGGCTAACGGAGGGTCATTGGTTCATACCCAATCTGGAACTTGGATTTTTCCCACGTTCTTTATGTATATACTTCTAATTATTTCATTTTATAAATATAATATAGCTATTATGCACTAAATAGTAATTGTTTCATAGATATATGGTATGCATTCTATCAAAATGATGTCAAAGGTAATAACTGTTCTTCTTGTTTTAGCCTTGCAGACTTTTGTCATGTCCATTTTTGTCATGGCTTGAACTGGCCTTGTGCCAAGGGAGGATGCATTTCAAAGGCTGAGGCTTTCAAACTCATTTCCTATGCAGACTGGACTTTTTCTCACAACTTTAGTCAAGTGGCAGCTGACATGGTGTCACTTCCCATCTTGACTCAGATTGCCTCTAGAATGGTTGATAAAACTGCATCTAAAACATCTACTATATTTGCTACATATGGTGGACATGAAAATTCTATTATTCCTGTACTAATTTCACTAGGAACATATGAAGGAAGATGGATACCTTATGCTTCTAGATTGGTCTTTGAATTTTGGAGGAAATCTAGTATATCTAATGAAACTAAGAAACCTGAAAGACAGTTCATCAGAATTTTATTCAATGGAAAATCTGTAACTCAAAACCTCACTTTTTGTAAAGAGAACCTTGTTCATAATGGTGAACTTTGTCCTTTGGAGGAGTTTCTTGGATGGCTGGGAGGTGGGAAATTTGAAGAAACTCAGGAAAGGTATGAAAAAATGTGTAACCAGTAGAAAAAATAGACAAAAATTATATGTTTTATTCAAGACACATTATTGCATTGGACAATGCTTTTACAATGCAACTACATACTGTAACCAGAAGCACTTAGACAATGAGAACCAATCAAGATTTAGAGTAAAAACTTGAGCCAATCAGTAGAATCTTGAACTCAGTGAATCACAATGTTTCACTCCCACAGTCTGAATTAATAACATCAAAATTGTTTGTGACATTATTCAGATCTCGGCTTTTTTTCCCTGCACCTGATTGGCTAGAATTGGCTAAAGTTGGAATGCATATTCTTCTCTCTCTAAAACTTGATTGTTTCTTTTTGTCAAAGTGGTCCTGGTTGCAGTAGTCAGTCATTCTATTTTATTCTTATATTGAAAAACTACAGTAATTTTGTGGTATTTATTAAATAGCAAGAACAACACAGGTGACATGAAGCCTTTTTAATCACAAATCATGTTAGTTTACATATTTCAGAGTTGAACACCCATAGCTAATTTAATTACAGTTTTACAATTTATAATTTATTTAATTTATTTACCCAGCATGTTGTAACAAAACTGTATGTGTGAAGCATTATTTATGCTTTTATATTTAAAGTAAACAAATTAAAAGCAACTGAATTCATAGCAGCCTTGTTTCTGGTTACTCCTGCAATTTAAGGCACATAGAGAATACATGAAGAGTCTATGGGCCAGCCTTCTCTTAAGGCCAGAGCACACACGAGGACACATCACCTTATTTGTATTGCTTCCCAAACACTAACCAGTTTAAATTCATGTGACCTGTTGCACAGACAAAATTCTGTCACAGGGACATGAGTTTTCACAAGAATTCTACAGCAATGTGTCTCCACACTGTGTCAGAGGGAATTGCTACCTAGTGTGTGCCAGCCTTTATAATATCTCAGAGTTTCCAGTTGCATAATATCGTAAAACTGCAGGAGCTGCCTGCTGAGGAGATTGCAGGTACCTTTGTGTCTTACATTGATTAAATATTGTAAATATGTGTTTATCATAAAAACAATTATGTGCATCTTGTTACTTATTTTGTTGATCCACCCAGTCACACGAAGAAGCTGGCTTTCCTTGTTTGTTTGGAAGGGGTGTGGATTGGTGTGGACAAGAGATTGGGGTGAAAGCAAAAACTGATTAGGGGTTCCTTCTCCCTTCTCAATTCCTCTCCCAAGCTTAAAAGAGCAACAAAGAATGCCTGCTCTACTGACAAAACCCTTAGTGAACAACCTGTTTAGTTGGAATAGTTAGTAATGGTAAATGGTTGCTAAGGCAACAGTACAGCCACAGTTTTTGAAGCTTGGATATGTACATGTTGTTATCTTCAGTAAAGTGTTTAAATGGATGTTATGATCTCTAGATATGAGCCAATAGAAACTCACTAACTATTAATTAATACAGTAAATATATAGTTCACTAAAATTAAAAATGATAAAAAATGATTTACAGAAAACAATCAAAAAATCATTCAAATAAAGTACTAAGATATAAAATATTAAATATAAAATAAATGTACTACAATAACTTCTACAACAATTTTAACTTTATGTTTAAACAAGCTTATTATTTTGTAACTTGACTGTTCATGCATTTGTAGCAAGTTTCATGCAAAATTTTGTCAAGTCTACAAGCTACAATGAATTTATGTTTAGGTTTGGTTTAAGTTTCTTTTCAGTTGTTTGTAAGATCTTTCCACTTCAGAAATTTTCTTAAACGTCTAATCTGATTTAATCATCAAAAATCACAATTGCACTTACAGCAGATGAGTATAGGTTGTCTTATTTTAATAGACAGGACACACATGTTATTTGCTGCATTTGTCTGTTCTATTTAGGTCTGCCCTCTTTACAAATGCTAGAGTGAAGTCAATATACCCATGAAATAAAAATTACTTGTTAAAGTGTACAGTAATAGCCAAATAAAAACAATTTAAGAAAACAATGGAATTAGGGTCTACTAAAGTGTATTAGTCTAATATCTTTTTCAAGGGTTTGACTTCACTCTATTCTTACTAAATGTTATGCCATGAAGCATGCTACGGTTGCCACTAGACATAGTTTTATAAAACTTTTAATAAAGTTTTTGATTACTTGAAACTTTCAAGTTGGTGCCTTATGCTATGTGGGTTGGTGGTGCAGCTTTTGAGGTAGTATTTGTTGAGAAGATCTTGTCTATGTCCTGCCTCATGCCTGCTTTGATGGGTTGGTCTACTGGCAATAGCAGCACACTTCATGCTGAAATCATGTTATCTTACTAAATGTTAAATTATTATGCAGTGTGCACTTTCTTACCCTTGTATACCAAGGGTGGATCCATGGATACCGGAGGGTGTCAGGGGTGTCTTGAACCCTATTTTTCAGCTTGTTTTTCCCCTTGTTCATTCTTGTTCTTGTGACAACAAAAATGACACCCTCTGTTGTAAGTAGGTTTTGAACCCCCCCTCTTCAAAAATCCTGTATACATCCTTGTACAAACTAATTCAAAATGTTCTAGTTTGCCATGCTTAATTTAAGTGTATGGTTTATGTATGAAATGATGTCTCATTCTATCCTCTTTACATACTGTACTCAAACTTTGAAAAGGAATGTTGTCTAGAGTAGAAATGAACTTTTCTTGCCAAATATGAAATAATAAACTGGAAACATTGAGTCATTCATAGGCAGATTTTGATTTCTTTGGATCAAGACCTTTAACCTTCAGACCTTTAAAGTTCACATAATTTCAAAGTAATGTAATTATAAGCAACAAAAACTCAAATATATATAATAGCAAACGTTAACAGTTTGAGTAGTGCACTTCAGTTTACAAGGCTCCCTCATCCCATTCAAGGCTTTGCTTGGCCTCTTGGTGGTCCTCGTCATCACTTTGTCCATGATCAGAATCCTTATCTTCATTCAAGTCCAGTTCTTGGAACTTCTGTAGCGGGTTGACTGTAATACGAACTCCACTCAGACCTGTGTCATCCCAGTACATCTCTTCTTTCTCTGAGGCTGTGGCATTTACTTCTAGTGTCTTAGCAGACCTAAGGAAATAAAGTACATTTTTAATTAAAGATGTTTGCAATCCTATCTCCAATATTTATCAATGTGCAAGTCAGAAATGGTAAAGAAAATAACCCCAAAATTGCTGTTGGTAGGTTGTCGTGAGGTGTTGGTTAATTGTTTGAAGCATTGGATGGTGCAGTGATGAGGGTGCTCAACTCTCACAGCTTTGACCCAGGATCGATTCTGGCTTGGTTTCATATGTGAGTAGTTTTGTTTGTTGGTTCTCTACCTTGCTTCAAGGGCTTTTCTCTGGGTTTCCTCCAACATTTCTTAATTATAACTGGACTCCAGTGGACAGATAGCCACTATGTGGATGTGCCACTGCAAATTTTCATTTATTTATTTTATATTATATTATTATTGGTAGCTTGTCAGTTTGGACAATGTTGGTGGATTGTTGGTAACTTGTTGGTCAGTGACATGGTTGGTATGTTGTACTGACAGTGATTTTGGGGTCATATTCTTCACTATTGCCATGCAAGTCATTATGCTACTTCTTGTGCAATTACACTATTTTGAAAAATTTAACAAATGATTAGCTTTACTTCTTCACAGAAGATCTACCCTTGTTTAAGAATCTGAAATGAAATTTTTGGGCAATGGCTGTTAGTACAGCTGAGCCCACAATCAAAAATTCTTTTGTTTTAACATCATTCAAGTGAGGCTATTAGGTCTATACAATGCTTTTTAGGTAAAACCAATGATAGCCATACTAACAGCTATTGTCATGATATGATGACACAAATCAGTCTGAGGGATCAGGTTTACTTGTTATTCTAACTCACTTCCTTAGTCGATACACTCCAAATATCACCAAGACAATGAAGACAGATGCACTGCAGATGATGATAACAGCCATGATGCCTGTAGAGAGAGAGCTGGTCTTGGCTACAGCCTTCTCATGAACAGACACTGCACCTGGAAGTTCTTCAGCATTGAGTGTTTCCCTGACAGCACTGAGATCAAATGGATGTAGTTTCCTTGCTTTATGGAGGATAGATAACTCAAGCCTTTCTTCATCACTCTTGAAACGGCCATTCTGATCTGATACAAAGATCTGTAAAATAAAGGAACATGTTTTGCAACTAATAATAAAGAAAACTATATTCATAAATTTTATAGTCTTAATAATACAATTGTATTAGTTAAACTGACATTAACACACAATAATAATACAAATAATAAACATTATATAAGCAGGAAAATACAATGGCAACAGCTACATCAAGGTTGATCAAAAAATAATAAAGCAGTTATTGAATTCGGTTCTCATAGGAAATGGGGAATTATTAAGGCCTCAGTTTGTGTGAAGCCTTCAGCTTCAGCAGATAACACAAACCTCAACATTAATAATTCCCCATATCCTACTCGACCTCATCCAATAATTGCTTAATATCTTGACCAGATTAATAATAATAATAATAACAACAACAACATTTGTAAAGCGCTTATTCAGGTCTGTTCTAAGCACTAAGGAGAAAAGATAAACAAAATTATAAGAAATTACAAACTGACAAAAATGTTTTATAAACTGAAGGCTAATTTAAAAAGGTGGGTTTTAAGTTCTGATTTGAAAGTTGTCAAGCAGTTGATTGATCGAAGTGATGATGGCAATGCATTCCAAAGCTGACCAGCAACAGAAAAGGAGCGAAAACCATATGATTTAAGTTTGTATGTCTTTGATACCAAGAACAACTGACGATGAACGAAGTGTACGATTAGGTTTATCATTAATATATGAAGTAGTTACACCATGCAGACATTCATATGTTCATAGAAGAATTTTGTATTTGATGCGATCCTCAATCGGCAACCAATGTAAATTAATTAGGACAGGTCAATAGGAAATATTTTCAATTGGAAAGTCAGTGTCTTCAGCAAAGGATTTAAACAAACTACATCTGTGAAATTTTTTTCTAGTAGCAAGAGAACACCAGTGTAGTCTTTTAAGGCTTGAGTACTAGAAGAAGCATTAGCATGATCCAAAATACTTGGCAACCTTGTTCAGTAAAACTTGATTATTCATTAAAGTCACATTTCTTTATCCCCATACACTAGATCAGCATTTTATAATCTCTTATTTTAAATATTTTAAATAGCTAACTAGGGACTAACTAGAAAACTTACCAATTTCTTTAGGCCCTAGGCATTATCATAAAAAAAATTTTTTTTCAAAAAATTTTCAAAGGAAATTTTAATTTTATATTTAATCTTAATATAATTGAATAATATAATACTGGGAAGCACTGGTGGAGAAGCAGTGAGAGGGCTCACCTCTCTCCACCAATATGACCTGGGTTTGATTCCTGGACTCAAATTGTCATGTGAGTACAGTTGTTTGTTGTTTCTCTACCTTGCTTTGAGGGTTTTTCTCCAGGTTCTCCAGTTTTCATCCCTCCGTAAAAATCAACATTTCTAAATTCCAACTGGACTTCAGTGGACAAAGAACCACTATGTGGATGTGCCACTGAAAATTCCAATTAATTGTAAGAATTAATTATTATACCAGTATTAGCTCTATCATTATAAAAATATCAAAAACAAAGTATTGCATTGCATTGCACTATATGATTGTACCACTTACTGTGAATGTATGATGCAGATTCTTAAATGGGTTCAAGTTAACATAAACCATCTCTCTAAGCACTTGTTCATATGTCTTGTAATTTGCTACTCCTCTTACGATGATGCCATATTGATTTTGGAAAGATGTAAGCTCTAGATCTTCAAGAATTGATTCACCACTGGGCTGTTTAGGGAAATTAAATGACTCTCCCTTGGTGAATGGTGGAGTCACCATCACAACTGCCTGGTCCAAAAGCTTAACACCATTGACTGGAGAGTTTGTCTGCTTGCAACCCTGGTAGTCAATTTTCAAAGAGCCACACACAGGAACCCCAATCTCCTTCAGGTGTTTCATCTCTACAGCATTATCAGCACATCCCTTCACAGTAATAACTGGCTTGTCATTTTTCTCAATGTGAATGATGATTGTAATAGGTGGCATAGCTGTGGTCTCTTGCATTGGGAGAATCTGGATCTTACGTACTCCCAATGTTGGAGTAAACAGCTCATTCTGGTACTCAATATTTTGTAAGATGGTTTCAAAATCCTGTGGTTTTCCTCTGCCAGACACTTTCATTGTATTAAAGCCCACTAACTCTGATTTGAATCCTTTGGGTAGTGCAGCATTAATATTAATATGCTCACGACAGCCAATCATACATCTTATAGTCTGTGAACAAGAAAACAAAGATACCTTGTAGAATCCACAAAATTGTCTATCATAAGATGTTTTAGGAAGTGTTACCTCCTTGGTTGGTATTTCAAAATAAAAAATTGTTTATCAGTATATAAAATTAAACACTTTGGTTTAAAATTACTCCTGGCATAATACTCAAATGAGCAAGCAATATCAATTTAATATTGATCTTTGTATAATAAAATTGGATTATAGGTAAGCTTATACCATTAAACAAAAATGAGGAGTAAAAATGCTATATATTATGTTTTGTTTGTTTGGTTTTTTTTTATGTCAATAGGTTTAGCTTCAGTCTAAGCTAGATTTTTTAAACTTAGAGTTTGTTCACATAGATTTCACTTACTTGTTCAGATGTTGGCTTTTTTGGTCTAATACTCAAGCCAGAGAGATATCCATTGAAGTACTGGGTATATGTATTTTCTTTGCCAAGCCAATGGGCTCCTACTACCAAACGTGTAGGGATATGAGATTTGTGCATGCGATAGTTGGAATCTGTGACAAAAGATGGTACAGCTTTGCCATCTACAAATAACTTGACAACACAGTCAACAACAACAACTGTCAAATGATGCCATTTCATATCAAAGATCTTTGGTTTGTAGTGGTAATCAGACTTGCAGTAATCATCTCGACTGCCACGGTTTGGCTCCAGGCGATGAACAATCACAAGTCTGTTCTTGTTCTTGGTAATTGCAAAGTGGATGCGGTTGTGTGTTTTCTTATCTGTTTTAGCAACAATGATTTGCTTTCCTTTCTGAGCTTTAGTTTTTATCCAAGTGCTGACTGTGAATTGTTCTCCCAAATCTTTAGGGATAACATTTGATGGTATCTCAGCCACAGTCTTTCCATTGAATACAAATGTGTGATCATCTACAAAACAATCAATAATCCATTGTAAAAAATTGAAAGTACCTTATGTACCCATGTATAAGTCAACTTTTTGGTCTCAAAATCCAGTATTTTTCATGTATCTTGTGTATAAGTCAACCCAAAAGTTTCAGTGAATCAGTGAGAAGGTAATTTTTATATTCAAAGGCCAAATTGGAGTATTTTCAGGCTAAAGTTTTAGAAAAACAAAGAAATTGTTTGATCTTCGTTCTCTCATGCATAGCCATGTTGTTTTGTGAGGAGGACTGGAAACAAGTCACATGCAAATTCAATATGGCGGACAAGAGAGACTCAAGAGAAGCATTCGAGTGGACATTTTGAAGTCTTTCTAGTGAGTTTAAATAGTAAATTCTTATAAAATAAGCTGCACGATGCTTCTAATTCTCTATTGAGATAAAAGAAGCCTTCAAAATTGTTTTTTACTTAACATGAGCATTTAAGAGTTCAATCGGCACGACTACAACAGTTTGTTTTCATAAACAGTGTTTATTCCCTGAAAAACTTAAGCTTTACGTAACATGAACTTTTTGTCACTGTGTATAAGTCAACCCCCAAATTAGAGGTAAAAATCTCAACTCAAAAGGTCCACTTATACACAGTAATATACAGTATTCCAAAATTTTTCTAGTAGACTGTTAAATTCTTTCACATCTGCTTCACTTTAGTTCTCAAAAATAATGACCAAAATATTTTTCTCACCTTCTTTAGTTGGCAAATTTTGTGTCCATTGTTGGTTCTTTCCAGGTTTAGGTAGAAGGTCAACAACACCACTTGCTGCACACAACTTGTACAGACCAGATGCTTCGTACTGCTGACGGTCACAGCCTTTACCAGCATTTGTCTCCAGGTGGATAAGAGCAGAGAAATTTGATAGGGCCATTTTCTTTGAACATTTGTTAAGCTGCACGTCAGGTGCTACAATTGCCTTACCAATGCATTGTGGGATGATGATACTAGCCATAGATGGACCTTTAACACCTGAAAGGTTTAGAAGAATTGTTATAACCATTATATAATTAAAATGACTAATGCACAGATATGTTTTTCAGCCAATATTGACAGTAATCAAAAGCTTTCCTTTGATAACAAGCCAGTTTCATTTATTTTCATATTCCAAGTTTTTTATTTATGTCCACAGGGTTCTCATGTAGCTAAAGCAGTGAAGTAGGTAGGTCACTAGAATTTGAGATATTTTTGATAATTATTTGCAAAAGGACTGGCAATTAACTAAGCTACAAACAGGAAAATTTGTCACCATTGTGACAAGTGTGAAACAAATGAAAAGAGGAAACATGACAAGTTGAAAATTTATCCACTAGTTTCACTTTCTAACAACAGTGATTATGATCATACAATATCTATTTACAGCATGAAGCATGCAAGCATTAACAAAAGACCAACACTTTTGACATTTTGAAAAAAGACTGACCCATCGAAACATACACGAGATAAAAGACAAGATTGTCTCAACAAAATTGCCTCAAGATTGTCTCAAATATGACTTTAAAAGCTACTTTAA
>JANTNT010121200.1:0-10823 GCA_024752375.1 Entacmaea quadricolor
TTTGTTTGACCAAAATATCAATTCCCCGGGGGTGTCCCGGGGGTCGATCCCCGGGAAAGCCGATGATAAGTGCATTAATAACTTCACAAAATCTTATGATCTCGTCATGAATGATCATGCCAAGATCTACGGACTTGCATTTTTAAAAATCCTCCTCTCTAGAAGGATACAACTCTTCCACTTCTGTTTTTAGTGATTTTAGCTTTTCTGTAACCTTTTCTAGCCTGAATAAGTATAAAAGGAGATACAAAATCCATTAAATTTAAAGAAATACAAATTCACAACGAATGGTTTCGTGTTGAATTTGAACTCACTCTTTTCGTAATTCCTTTTCTTTTTCTGAAGGTTCAGCTTCCTTTAAAACGCCTTGTCCTTCTGGTACTGTTTCTTTATCAGCTTTTTTTCCTTTCTTCTTTCCTTTTCCTTTCTTTTTAGGAGGCATTTTTACGTGAATTTAATTCAAATCGTTTATAAACAAAAACAGTTGTTATGGACACTGGCCAGCGGTTCTTACAAGAAGGTTGATACTTCATGTCAGAAATCAAATTATATCCAAATAGCACAGGGAGCCCAAGAATCAATGATATCAAAATATAAAATATTTAAATGTGGCTATTGTAAATTACTTATAATATTAAATAACTTATAAGAACAATTTCACATAACGCATTTTAACATGCTAATGAGCATCGCGCACATGACTACAAAACACGTAAAACTGATCATCGATTAAATATTGCAAACTTTTTACGGTTAGTCTATGCTTTTCGAAATGTAGAAGTCAAAAATCACGGGGGAAAAATACAATTGAATGAAAACATAATGAATAATAAATAGTCTTTCAGGGTGGCTTTCGTTTGACAAGGAAAATTCAAGGAGGCCGATTTATGTCCAGTGAAAATGACAAAGGGTCGCTAAGTACTTGTTAAGTTATTTACAATAAACTGTACAAACTTTAAATTTTTGTCTTTTTGCAGATTTCTGTAGTCACCACGCGTGATGCTCATTAGCATGTTAAAATACGTTAAATCGTTTTAAATCTATAATAAACTAGACAGAACAATAACCTTTATCAAGAACAATTACAAATACAGTAATATATATTGCATTTGTTATATAACCAGGTTCGCTCGACATCGTCAAATTTTGGCTCCAATCGAAAAAATTTGTTCTGCTTCCGTCAATCAAAATAACGATGATAACTGAATGAGATCCGAGCAATCTGAACTCAGTAAGAACACTTGCGATCTTATTCCAAACAAATATAGTGAGGAAAATTCTCGTCTCTCTCCGTTGAAGAGACGTTATTCCATGAATAATTCTGATTGACGGAAGCAAATTAAATTTACGCATGTTACAGACTGGCGCCCATTTTGTTGAGGTCGCGTAATTATGAAATGCGCTGTAATGTTGGCTCGAAGTCATGTCGTACGGAACGAATTAACGCAACGTACAAATGACCAAGAGCCAAATATTTTCCCGTCCGGCCCGACCCGAAAGATTTAAAAAGTATTGTATTTTTTCGCCTGACGTTTAGTTAAGCGGGTCCATACGGGTACTTTTCCGGACCGGGCGTACGTACCCCATCACGTGATTTTTGCCAGTAGTTTTCAGTAGGAGTGCGCGGAGAGGGGAGGGGAGGGGAAGGAGTTACTCAGTCTACGTTAAGGTCTAACCAATAGGCCTTTCCGAGATACGCTCCAATTACCCCGAACAATAGTTTCAATTCGAGGCTCTGTTCGAATCACATATTTGCTGAATTTTCAAAGGGAGCCTCGAATTGAAACTATTGTTCGATGGAATCGGAGCGTATCTCGGAAATGGCCTATTGCAGATATCATTGAGCCATTGCATTTAATTTTTGTTTCCTCAGGGTTGGAGACATAACGTACTTACATACTAATTAACCACTTTGATTTGACTCTGACGAAGGACTAACGTCCGAAACGTCAGTTTCCCATATCAAACCTACGGTGATAAAATTATCCACTACGACACATTTTGCATTAAGACGTCGTTTACTACCAAGACCAGGATGCTTTGCTCTCTTTTGTTGTATAATTAAGTACCAATTGTCTTACGGAATAAAAATCTGAATAACAAAGAAAAAATGCAAAGCATCCTGGTCTTGGTAACAAAAGGCTATTTAGTCATTCAGACGACGCTTGAATACGAAAATATAAAGAAACTGATCGATTCAATACAATTAGAGTATGAGAGCCCTAAAAAATATTTGCGCGTGGTCGAATATGAATTTTATCTTCAAGTGTTGAAAATATCTCACGAGTGCGCACACTAGGCAAATGGAAGGTTTTCAACACAAGATTGAAATTCGTATATTTCTAAGCACTTATCAGGCAATGTTCTGTTTGTATGAGTAATAATGATAATTTATTCTTTATAAAGCGCAAAATACATACTAATATGGTCTAATGCGCTAAATCGAATCGGTAGTCG
Organism: Entacmaea quadricolor; assembly: GCA_024752375.1. Classification (NCBI taxonomy): domain Eukaryota; kingdom Metazoa; phylum Cnidaria; class Anthozoa; order Actiniaria; family Actiniidae; genus Entacmaea; species Entacmaea quadricolor. The sequence continues at coordinate 2,458 of JANTNT010121200.1, forward strand.
AATGGTGACGAGTGAAATTAAAGATAAGTGTTTTTTTAGGGTGTTTGTCGAAAATCACGTGCCTTTAGGCAAAGTTGAAAATCTCACGAGTAGCGCAGCAAACGAGCGAGATCTTTTCCACGCGCCTATGTAATATCCCTCTATGTATTGGATATGGAGATATTAAGGTGTTTGCCTACAGCTTCTGGACTCCCATACTTATATTTTTTAACAGCCTACTCGCTAACTTCTAGCTCGATTGGACTAACACTCACACCAAATTATCAGACCTAGTTTGGTTTCCGAGTGTGACGTATACCCAGGAATATCTCTCTTTTTATATCTCTTCCTTGATGTTACGTGTGTGTTAAAAACTGTTAAAAAATTATCTGTTTGGTCGATTTTATGCGAAACTATGAAATACTAACCTCTATTTACAAGGCTTTGTATAGGAACACCGTCGAGTGTCTGCCTGGGTATACACGTCACACCGGACTAGACCCATTCTTCTCAATTATCGGTGGTGGGACAACACAGGAAGCCTGAAGGGCCATTTTTGCGTACTTTGAGACGCTATAAAAAGTCAGGGATTTATCGAAATCGATTTTTTTTCTTAACAGAAGTTCCAAGAAACTTCTTATCATTCATATAAAATAAGAACTGTGGAAGGGGTTAGGGGCACTTTAAATACTTAGCGTATTCGATGAGATCTAAAACAAGCACAGGTAGCCCAAGCTTATGAAAAAATCATAACATCAATAATAACGAAGATTTAAAATAAAAGAAAGCAAAATCCTAAAGATGTGTGTTTCTTTTAACTGTGGTTAAAGTATGAATGGCTAAAAATGGTTTTAAGGGTGTTTTTCCAAAAATTGTTTCTCTCTGTATATATATTTGACAAATATAAATCTTCGTTATCATTAATGTTATGATTTTTTCATTTTCTTAATAAAATCCATTGGTGGCAGCCGTTACATATAGTAAGCTTGGGCTACCTGTGAAACAAGCAATTACATTTTGCAAAACTATATATCTGACAAAACATATGGTAAAAACATAAGATTTTGTGTGTTTGAATTCGAATTATTTGCGAAAATATGATTTTCTTCAAATTGCGTTGAAAGAAATCGCTCAGTATTGTATATAGCGAGCTTATAAAATAATTTAGGATACGCCACAATTTTTATTTACCTATTATTTAGCTACCTTGAGTGTTTCAGGGACTGACTCCGTATAAACGAGAACGATTTTTATGAGACTGCATTTGTGACTAAGGCCTTTTTCACTACTAGGCGTCGTAATCATAAGCACCGTTAAAACTCAGTTTGAATCAATTCGTAGTCTTAAGCGCCATCGCAAGGTGCATCGTAAGAGCGTCATAATCGCAAGGTAAGATCAGAAGGTTTTCTTACGACTATGATAGGTTACGATCACCTTACGATCGAGTGTGAACCGATAAAAACGTAATCGCAATAGTAAGCGCAATCGTAAGGATTGACCAATTACAATGCTCGTTATCAATTTGAAAATTTCTAAACTGGCGGTAAAACAACAACGTTCATACTAGAACGTAAGCTTCTTAATTTTACGATGGCCACTGAATATATCATCATTGATTATATCGATTTGTTAAATTTTAATTTAACAAGTTAAATTAAATGATAAAGTTGGACGCAGAACGAGGAAGTGAATTGCGTTACATTTATCAAGGTCGAAAATTATGCAGAACATCGTGCTCCGTGACTCGGTGAAACAAGTATTTTGAAATTTGAATCTAAAGAGGGCGAGTTTCCGTTTCATTCATTCATTCATAAATAAGTAAATGAGTAAATAAAACGGACACTCACCCTCTTTAGATTCCAATTTCAAAAATACTTGTTTCACTCGAGTCACGGAGCATGATGATCTGCATAATTTTCCACTTTCATAAATGTAACGCAATTCACTTCCTCGTACATCGTCCAACTTTATCATTTAATTTAGCTTTGTTAAATTGAATCAACTAAAATTTAAAGTTGATATAATCAATTCTGATATAATCATAAATACAGGCCGAGCTTGTTAAAAAAGTCGTTCGCGATCGAGCGGTTTCAAAGAAATTTAGGAAAGCGCTCAAATCTCACTAAGGCCTTGTTCACACTAGCGTCGTAAGCATCGTAATCGTAATCGCAGTGGCGATCGTAAAAAATTAAGAAACTTACGCTCTAGTGTGAACGGATGCGACGTAAGCTAAATTGTAAGCCTCTCTTCCTTGTTATTTTCACGCCAGTTTAAAAAATTTCAAATTGATAACGAGCGTTGTGATTTGTCAATGCTTACGACTGCGCTTACGATTACGTTTTTATCAGTTCACACTCGATCGTAAGGTGATCGTAACCGATCGTAGTCGTAAGAAAACAAAACCTGATCTTTACTTACGATTACGACGCTCTTACGTTGCACCTTGCGATGGCGCTTAAGACTACGATTTTTTATTCACATTGAGTTTTAACGCTGCTTACGATTACGACGCTAGTGTGAACAAGGCTTAACAAGCGCTTAGTCACAAATGCACAGTCTCAAAAAAAATTCGTTTACGTTTATACGGCAGCCCCTGAAACACTCAAGGTAGCTAAGTGTAAGTAAATAAAGATTGTGGCGTATCCTAAATTTTATAAGCTCACTGTATACAATACTAAGCGATTTCTTTCAACACAATTTGAAGAAAGTCATATTTTCGCGAATAATTCGAATTCAAACGCACAAAATCTTATGTTTTTACCATATGTTTTGTCAGTTACCATAGTTTTGCAAAATGTAATTGTTGTAGATCTCATCGAATGCGCGTATTTAAGTTTAAAGGATTTCAATGTTTCTTTCGTTGCTATGGCAACGCGTACCCCAATAAAATCTATCTTTTATGAAACTTCAGACTAGGCCTGATAATTGGCGCGAGTCAGTCTAATCGAGCTATTGGCTATAATAGGCAGTTAAAAATATACAAGTATAGCAGTCCAGAAACTGTAGGCAAACACCTTAAAATAGCTGTAAGAGGAATTATTTGAATTTAATAAGTACACAAATGCTAGCAAATTTCTCTTTATCTCGACTCGTTTGCTCCACCAACTCAGCTGGGAATCGCACCCAGTCCTCTCAGCGTGAAGCAGAGTGTGCTCTTTTACACTACCGAGTTTTGGGGTGGGGTTTTAGAGACAGGATGACCGAAACAGCAAAACAAATTATTAAATTGAGTATTTGTACATTAAGAACCGTTACTTTCGTTTGACACACATACAAATTAATATAAAATTAAAATTGTTGAAAACCAAAGCTTTTCCGAACGCGTTGAAAACCAAAGCTTCTTCGAGCACATGGAAAGGCCAAGGCTTCTTCGACTGACTTGGTGCTTGAAAATCGAAGCTTGTTTGTTGAAAACCAAAAGCTTATTCCACACATAATTGGTCGAACGTTGCGATATATAAAAATAAAATGTCGAAAGAGAGTGCGAGATTATTATGATTAACGAAGAAACATTTTATTTTTATGACATAGCAACAACGTTCTCGGAATTATGCGAGGAATTTGGATCTGTAAAATGTATCGTTGAAAACCAAAAAATCTTGTATGGCTTCTTCGAAACTGTTGAAGACCAAAGGTTGTTGAAATCAATTGAAAACGTGACCACACTTAATTAATCGAACGTTGCGAAATCAATAAAAATAAATCGAGACGTGGATCAACGGAGAAACCGCAATTTATTTTTATATGAAAGCAACGTTCTCAAAATTAGGCGTGCCTTGAATTGCTTCGACTGAAGATCTTGTATAAGCTTCTCCGAACTTAAATTCGTAGAAAAACGAGAAAAACTAGCTTCTTTAAAATCGTAGAAATCTCGTAGAAATCCAAAAAGTTTTGTAACAACTAAACAACAACGTTCATAGTATAATTAACGGCTTTTATTTATTATCTTCAGTACTGAAAGATATAGTATGTGTGCCAAGCGAAACAATCCTTGCATTAAAAACAAATGAAATATTAACTGATTATTAATATTAATATCAATTTGATTTGATGTGTGCTGCCAGCTACGAAAAACCAGAGTTTAAAGGGATGGCCGAAATAATCTCTGGAAACGTAGTCGTCCACCTTGATGTAGTCACATGACCTCGGAGAAAGAGAAAATGAGGTAAGAGAAGGAATCCCTGTTACCTATATCAGGCTTTAGTGCTATTTTTAGAACAAGACCTACTTTTAGTTTGGTTACCAAGCCCACGCGGCCACCGATCTGACCAATCATGTTCCGTTTCCAAGATAAATACGAATCTAAAATTGGAACGATGGGCTGGTATGATGGGTAGAGAACCTAGTACCAGGGATTCCTTCGCTTACCTCATCTCTTGCCTCGGAGGGCAAAAGGCTCCAAATTTGAAAATTGTTTTTCGTAAGATATCATTGTATTCATACTTAAATTACATTATATACAAGTTTATAGGAATAGTTTTTGTACATTTTCATATAAACAAGCTAGTTTTACTAAACCTCTTTACGATCTGAGAAAGAAAATGAATGTTAGTGTACATACTTAAATGACGTAAAAGTTATCGACTATTTATCAAATACAATAAAACATTACTACAGAATATAATAGAGAACAATCCTCGAATTTTGGATCTGAAACAAATTAGAACGAGGCGTTAGTATTTTTAAATTTAAAACAAAATCGCCAAATGTTGACGTCAATCGTCTTTATAAAACGATTGACGTCAATCTTTTTGGTGATTTCTGATCTATTCTTAATGAGTACTTCATTTAGTAAGGGAAGAGGCCCCACCCATCGAAAATGAGCTACAAGTTAAAATGCTATGATCGTGTGTATATTATATCAAGGGAGGATATTCCTTGACTCAAGGAAGTATAAGAAATACTTAAATCAGAACTGGAATATCCAAGACCCAAGACTATTTTTATTTATTAATTAAATGTCTAACACTAATAACGTTAAATCATGCTACCGAATTAACAAAATACATTAATCTACTACATGCTATCGAAGACATAATTATAGTTTAGTTAACTGATTTTTTAGCCGAAAAATAATATTACAATAAATGCTAGAAAAAATGAACACATCTACATTAATCTATTAGCTATAAAGTTATGATATCCATCAAGCTTAATAAAAGACTACGAATGTTCGAATATAAACAATCTTCACGAGGCCCGAATAGAGTAAAAAGTCTACAGTTCTCTACATAATGAAAATCTAAGCAAAAAGTGCCGAAAGTTTGGAAAAGAAAGAAGTCGAAAAATGGACGCACAACCGGACGTCTGTGACGTGAAACCTCCTGTTGATTTAAAATAACAAACATACATACATAATCTTATCCTCAATCATTTTAATTTGAAAAATCTCGATTCGAAAGAAGCTACCACCGAGACAAAAATAGAAAGCTATCGCAGACTCGTCTTCCTCTTCCTTGTATTTGATAAGCCACGACTGAAAGGCAAACTACGGCTGGAGCAGCACAGTCAGGTTTGACAACAAACTGAACCGGGGGAGGGTGAGAGCCACGAAAGGGATCTTGACTGTACCTAGGATTACAAGAGCAAATTACTGGCCAGTCTAATCCTAAGAACCGAAGATCCAAAAATCTAACCTTAGGCGCTGTAAGAGGGGAGGTGTGTGATTTGTTACTGACCAGCATTGCATCAAGTAACCCTGAACTCCAGCTAAACACAAACAAATTCACACCTTTAAATGTAGGTCCTGTGTCTTCATAGTCGTCCAGCGTAGCCATCTCGTAGTCTTAAGAACTGATTTGAAAACTACCTAATTGGCCAATTGACCCTGGCCGATTGACCAGTCAAAAACACTAATAACCCAGCTAGTTTTAACAGACGTGGTAGCTTCTTGTTAATCAAGTAATCCCTGGGTCCATACTTTGTATTTCTGGACCCTTCTTAATTCTAGGTTATAAACTTATCAAAAAGACCTATACAAAAATATGACAGTTTAAACAAAATCTTTCGACTTAACGAAAAAAGACCAAAACTTTATATCAAGACTAATTTGTAAAATTTTCGCAAGTCAAATGAATTTGTTTAACCTAAAATTTGATGATGTTCCACGTTCGATTAGGAACGACTTTACCCCTCCAGCCGCCCTCCCTAGAAAAATCTGATACAATCATGTAACAATCTTGAACAAGTTACAAAAATGTCCAAAACAAAGTATCCTACATGAAAATGTCATTTGATTTGATTTTAACTTGTTCAAGATCTTTAATTCACTTCAAACTTACAAGTGATACACTGTAGTCTTCTTCTTGCTTCTAGTGCTGTATGTAACCACTTGCAAAATCTAGAAACAAAAGAATTTCAGTATTTTGTACAAAAATAATGCTAATGCAAATCATAAACGATAGTATAAACCGTTCAAGAAATAGATAATTTGTTTTATATATATATCTATGTATTTATTTATTTTTTAGATGCAGTTAAGAAAATGCGCGCTAAAGTAAAATGTCAAAATTTTATTAATCTAGGTCGTCAAAACTTTGCTGAAAAGCGCGTGAAAAAGCAAAACGAAACAATTTCGAATATAAATTACTTCAAAAATAGCAAAGAAAACTTCTATAAAGTTACAATTAACAATTTAATAAGAATGAATGTTGGAAAAATCGTACAAAATCAGTGAAAATGTAGTTTGACTTCTTTGGTGGCTTTGCACTCGTGTACACAACTCGTGAATGAAAAATCAGCTTTTAAAGCAATAATTTTGGAAAGTTTTTACTGGAAAACCTATAAAACTAAAACCCACTAAGACAGATACAATTTAGATTGGCTTGTTTATGAAGTAAACGAATCTTTAAAAAATCAGGTCTGTCACGGTTTACGCAAACTTTCAATTCTCAACTCCGAACACGCTGTCACTCGTTTTTTAATAAAAAAAGCATTTGACCTAAGTAATAACTTTCCTTGAGTAAATTCACTACCGTGTTCTACAAGAATGATAAAATAAAGAAGAAACGGGTAGTTTTTAAAGGTTTTTCTAAGGAACATGGCGATACATACCTGGTCATCTTTACTTGAGTTCAACTTGGCAATGAGTTAAAATTTTTCGCGCCGCAATATTTAAGTGCTCCATTCCACGTGATTTAGGTGTCATTCAAATGATTTTTGTCCAATAGGATGAGATTACAATAAAAGGTTTTTGATTTGATTGGCTAGTTGGTAATTACGGGTGGTATTTAGTAGAGATTCGCTTTCATTCAAATAATTTTGTCCAATAGGATGGGAGTACAATAAAAGGTTTTTTGATTTGATTGGCTAGTTGGTAATTACGCATGGTATTTAGTAGAGATTCGTTTTTATTCAAATAATTTTGTCCAATAGGATGGGAGTACAATAAAAGGTTTTTTGATTTGATTGGCTAGTTGGTATTTACACGTTATTTTCACGTGCTTCGTTGTCACTCAAATGCTTTCATCCAATAAAAATGTGTTGTTTTCTACGCTTTCTCAGCTGTCACTCAGAAGCTTAAATTATCCAATAACTGATCGTGTTATTTTCATTATTCTTGACCAATTAAAAACATTCTTTTAACAGCTAGTGGAGTTTTGTATTTAAAGTAGGCTTTAATTCATAGATTTTTAAAAATAGTTTATAATCATAAAAAATAACAAATGTTCCCTGTATATGAATATATTTGATCGTAAAGACATTAATATTCAATATCCGGCACCACGTTTATGTTTAGGGTTCTAGTGAAAACCTTCTAGTGAACACGGATGCAATTAGTACCCGCGAACAATAACACAACGCACAAGCGCGTAACACAAGGCCGGTACCCTACGGTTTGGAGAAAAGGTCAAATTTGAAGCTATCTTTAGAAGGATAATATAAGGCATATAAGGGTTCTTACACACACACCAAATTATACCTAAGAGCAATCAGAACCCACCAAAGAATAATGGTACCTACGCACACAATGTTATAAACGCACAAGTGCACGACACAACGGGTAAGGCAAGTATCCTTCGGTATGGAAAAAAAAAAGTCAATTTTGAAGCGTTCTTCAGAGGCATAATCTAAGGCATATATGGGTCCTTACACTCACCAAATGATAAATACGCTCAACTACTGAGCACGACATTCATCTACTTTTGGGAATTTTTAAAGAAAGTGGGAATTTTTTAAAAAAAGTGGGGATTTTTTTTTTAAAGTGGACATTTTTAAAAAAAAAAAGTGCGAATTTTTCTAAAGAAGTGGGTTTTTTTTAAAAATTAGTGATTTTCTTAAAATGTGGAGAATTGTTTTTAAAAAGTGGGGATTTTTTTTAAAGTGGGGATTTTTTTTGAGTGGGTTTTTTTTTAAGTTGGGGATTTTTTTAAAAAAAGTGGGAATTT
>JANTNT010121311.1:0-10819 GCA_024752375.1 Entacmaea quadricolor
ACATCAAGGCAAACCCAAACATCGCTTTGAAATCAGTTTGCAATCATGTATTTTTGAGAATATCTCAAAAACGGAACCTAAAATTTTGTTTAAATTGAGTTATATGGTTGATTAACTCATTATCCTTGATTTGCTGTAATAAAAAAGAGGGGTTTAAAAAAGAGCTCGTTTGCGAGATATTTTGTAAAATATCACCTTTTGAGGCTAAAAACGGCACTTTTCCGAGAGGTGACTGGGGCGAGTTTTTAAAAAAATTCCACTAATCGCTCCAAAGATTACAAAAACACTCCAAATTGTGTAATATAAAGATTTTACTCGTACTTTGAGTAAAAATGCTCGCAAAATCGCAATTTCGTGTTTTTTGATCCATGCGCAGTAAAGTGCGCAGTGCAAAACTACGGAATTACCTTAATTAGCCAATCAGAGCGCATGTTATAATACATGTATTATTGTAGCTATGTTATAACTAAAGTTAATAAGGGCTGAACAAGGCTAGGGCATATAGAATGTTTAGCACAACAATGTTGAAGTAGTATTTCTATTTTTTAATTATTTCTTCATTTTCATTTTACCTTCTCCTTTTTGTCTCCTTGTAGATTCTTCACATTATCTTCAGAGAATAACTTCATTGCAATAGTATTGGTGTCAAGAGGTGACTGTGCTTGCATAGAGGACAAAACAGGCTTGTTTGCACTCATCCAGAGGGATGAATCTACTGTATGACCCTGTTTAAGAGAACTTATAAGGTTCTCTTGCCCCTTGGATTTTATTGGTGTTACCTCCTGTTTATATATATATAAAAAGAATAAACAAATGAAAATGAATAAACAAATGAAAATGAAGCAATAATTTGAGTAATGGAAAAGGATATGATTAAAATTATTGCAAACAGTGAAAATACACACTGAATACATTTACTTCACTTTCATTTTCATGAAAATATTGAATGAACAAATCTAAAAGCATATATTTGAGCAAATTGAGTAATTTTATAAAATTAGGCTTTCTCTTCCTTTTACCCCAATTTCCTCCCCTCAAAATTCCTAACATATCTTCAAACTAATGAAAAAATGCTATTAGTGATTGAAGAACTTTTTGTGGAAATAATTTTTATTTACCTTAGGTTTGACATGGTCCATTTCTTGCCCTCGATGTGGTGTCAGTATGTCTGACCAGCTCACTTGTTTTTTACTTGCACTTATTGTGGGAGCCTGTGTTCCAGTGTCCAGGTTCCCTCGGCAGGGTGTCATCAAGGGATTAGCTGTACAAGGTCTAGTGTCTATGGATTTGGAGACTTGTTTTGTTTCTTTGTTCATAAAAGTTTCTTGACGAGCTGGTGTTAGAGGTTTGACAAAAGTATTAACCTCAAAATCTGTAGAAAAATAAAACTAGAGTGTCAGGCGTCTTGCTAATATGTTACAGTGCGACTCACTGTACCGTAGTCACTTTGAAAGATTTTTGATGAATTTTTTGACATATTTTTGACATGTTTCTTTGAGTCCAGCCAATAGGGTTCAAGTGGTAATTATTTGACTTTGTATTTGTGTCGGTTGGCTCTTTGATATCAAAGAGCTGACAGACACAAATTTCTAATTTATTTATTTCTAATTTATTTGTAATTCATAGATCCACTCACACAATAGCACAACCAATCATAGCTTAGCAGTTTTCCCAGTGGAATATGGTATGTCCGACAAACAGAATCTTAAACCGCTCGTTCTCATTAACGATTTTAGGAATTCAGTGATTTTTTCCCCGTTATATTCTTAAAAATATAAAACTCAAACAAGACATACAAAACTTTCAGCAATCAATGCCTTTTTCAAGCCACATTCTGTTGATTTCTTTTAGCTTGTCGGATGTAGCAACAGTAACTAATGAGCTGTGGAACTATGAATTTATTCACTCCATCACATAAACACTGTAATTCAATCAATAATTTTGATAAAAATGATGGCAGCATTCTGTTGAAACAATCAATTTTTTCTTTAATTTTTATTCTTAAATGAAATCATTTTCCTCAATAACTGGGATGTTTCGCTACTAGTAGGCTACCACAAATTAGTCCTCTAACAGAGTAGCCAATCAGAATGCAGGATTGGTAATAGACCATTAGTAGGTTTATACTATTTGTTTAATAGCCTGAGTTACTGACATGTAGTGGCAAGCAGGAAAAAAGAACAAATAAGTTGATTCTTATCAATTTTCCTTCTTTCCCACTTTTCAAATTCAAAAGAACCACAAAGGTGTGGTAATACAGGCAACAAATTTGAGCAATATTGTCGAGTGACAAGTTGCAGGAATTTGTTACCTGACTGTGTTACTGCAGCATAAGAGACCTTTTCTCAAGGTTGCATGCTCACCCAAACTTGATGAGCCAGTCTAAAATGACAAATTTCAAGATGTTGTCCATCAAATTTTTTTATAGACTAAAATATTTTTGTGTTTTTTAATGGAATATGTTCACAAACCATTTGCAGATTCTAATTCCAAAACTGCTGTTTTGGCTTTGTGGCCAGTCAAGTTTCTTGAAATTTGAAGTGTGCAACCTTGAAGAAAAAGGTGTGGGTCTTTGACAACTGTAAGAAATGTTTTACACTCTACCTTTCTTCTCGATTTCCTCATCTTGTCTTCCCACTACAGTTGTACCTGGTACATAGTATTGCTGCACACTAGGGGTAACAACTTTCCTTGACAATGGAATTGAAGCATTTTCTATTACACTTCCATGTGACCTACCCACAAGAGAAGGCCTTGGAAGATCACTGACATCTTTAGTTACCTTGGAACCAGTATAATATATAGATGTACGTTTGGATTGCTGTAGATTTTGTAAGAAAATGATTGTTATTTAGAACAATCTGTAGTTGCAAAGATACACAATAGACAAATACAAATAATTTTTTTTTATTTGTTCTTTGAAATAAGCAGAATGATTTTCACTACTTTCTCTTGGTCGTTCTTTTATTCTAGGACACTATTATTTGCTATTCAATTTACACATTTCAGGGTTTTACAAATGTAACCACAAGCTTAGTTGCTCGCCCACTTAAAAAAAAAGCCTTATATTTCACAAAATGGCCAGGAGATTTCCCAAATTTTCCAACTGGACCTTTTTCTGAGCAATAAACAGACCACTTCCCAAGTGGTGGCTACTGCCCTGCATCTGTCTCTCAAGGAGAAAACAACAACCCAGAGAAGGCAGAAATTCAGGCTACTTTAATGTACTCAGCATTTTTCCTTAATCCACATGACCAATAAATATGTTTAACAGAGCTACTTTGGTGATTTTAATTCTACTAACCTGACTATCAATTACAGATTGTCGCTTAGAGTTTTGGATGAATGGAACTGATCGAGAAGAACCCATTGTGTGTCTAACAGCCAATGTTTGTCTCTCATCAATCCCTTTGTTGTTAAGAATACTTTCAAGTGCTGAAGCATCTGGCTTGAAGCTGATCTCATCATCATCATCTTTAAATGTTAGTTAATTAGTTCAAGGGCAGATTCAGGAATTTTTAACCCTTTCACCACCGGTGGCCCCTTTGGAGGCCAGTGAGATCTCGGTACCAAAACACTCGTGGCCTCTTTAGCAGCTAAATAAATTAGCATGCATTATTGCTTCGTAGCCAAGCCATAATGTACGTAAATTCAGGACACAGTGCCAAAAACACCTGGTGTTCTGGGCAGTTTAGAGGGAAAGATAGACTGGTGGTGAAAGGGTTAAAAGGGATTCTCAAATTCATGAATAATTATTGAGGACAAAACAAAGGAAAATCAGTACCGTGACATGGTTTGGATACAGTGATCCAACACTTGTATAAATTAAGCCAACTTTAGCTTTGAATTTCTCCAAAAATTATTAATAAAATTGAGAAGCTTGATTGGTTTGGTTTTGGTTGACGTCAACCAAGCAGGGAAAATGATAAAACTAGTTCTACTGTTATACATGTAAAAACACTTGATTTATTTGAACCAAAAGTCCATTTTAATGTTTTGAAAAATATCTTACTGACTGTGTGTGTGACTAATAATAACAGTATGTAAAGTATGGTAGCACTGACCATCAAAACTATAAAATACTGCATCATAAAGTTTTAAAAAAGTTTATGAGTAAAGTTAGTGGAAATAATGTTTTGGCTATACTTGTGATAGCCTTCATCTGAATGGAAGTGAGAGCTCTGCTACTAGACTAATGATAAATATAATAAATATCTGGTATAATATTTGAAAATACAGTACCTTGTTCTGCCCACACAACCTGCTTTTTACCAAGTTTCGCTTCAAAACCGAAAAAATGTCTATTACTAGACAGTCCTTTTGATTGTGATGGCTGAAGTGGAGTTGTGTTTGTTTTCTTTGTCCCCGTGTAATAAATAGATGTTCTCTTGGTAGGACCACCTGTAATGGTGTTTGATGCACTGATATCAAAACAAAAACATATCCTTTAATCAATAAATCATCACTTTTTTAATGGTAAGTATATTCTGCTGTTATTTGTAAAGATTGACTGATGACCAACTCTCCCAAAAATAAACCTAAATTGAAAATCAAACTGTTTTAAATTTCTTCTGTACCTTTTCTGTGGTCCAGCAAATGTTGCACGGGTTTGAGGATGAGTATCTTGTTGTGCCTATAATACGATTACATACAGTAGGAAACTAAAGATAAATGTATGTAACAATTTGTGTCAAAAACTATAAATATTCTTTTTAAAAGTTATTCACATTACATTTATATTCACAAAAGTGAGAGCAGTCCCGCTCTTTGAGGCTTATATCAGGGCTTGAAAATTAATGCTCAAACTTGCAAAATGTGAGTAAATTTGTATATTTAGCCAGTAAGAAAAAAGTTAACTAGCTAAGTTTTGCAAGTATGACCACATGGCCACAACATGAGGGAATTAAGTTAATTCATGCCCTGTTATATCGATGCTGTGGTCACAGTCAAGTTCTTAATCTCTCAGCTGACAGACCCCACTTTTGAAAGTATTAAGATTTGGGTCTGTAGCTAACATAGTGGGCAAATAGTTCCATTGTTTTATAGTTCTACGCTTGAACTTTTTAAAATTTTAGGTTATTTTTATAATTAACAATCAAAAATATAAAAATAAAGAAAAAAAAGGAGGCACTTTCAGAATGAATTCAAATTGGTGTACAAATGTGGTAGTTACGCCGGTATTGTCAGTGTTGGTCGCTCTAGCGACCTCATGTTCCAGGGTCATTTTTGTTGTTGTTCTTTATTTACCCATTGCATAATTAAACAGTCACAAACCTTGAGTTCAGACATGTCTACTTTAAATACTGGCATTACATATTTGTCAAAATATAGTTTTTATTTCCATTTATTACAGCATGAAGAGTACATGCTACCATTTCTAGCAGGCCAAGATTTTTGACACTTTTAACAAAGTTTTTTTAATTATTTGAACTCTTCAAGTCACTGCTATGCCTACTACTGGAGTTGGAGTTGGTGCCATATCTGTCAATATAATATATATGTCTATGCCCAGCCGTTTGCCTGCTTTGATGGGTCAGTCTTTTTAAAAGATTCAACATGGTTTATTTAAGTGACCTTACCTGTATCCCAGTATTATTAAGAATTCCCTGCAAAGCAATATAATCAATTTCAAAACCAAAATCTTCCTTGTCTTCTTCAGCAGATAGGACACCAGAACCACATTTTTTACCAGAAAATGTATTACACTTAACATCAGATAAGACAAAAGGATCAACCTAAAGGAGGAATAGAAATATATAAATTGTTCAAAAACCATGATCAAGAATATTGCATACTGATTGTGATTGCCTTTGTTTAATTAGAGTCCATAGTATGGTATTGCATGATCACTTGTACTTATCATTTTTCCTTTAAATGTTTCTCAAAGGTTTTTTTTGTTGCTATAATTTTGGATTGAAGTCAGTTGCATCTTGAATCCACAACAGTTTTGGCAATTTTAAGAATCATGCAAACATGGTAAATAAGTGGGCATACTTGTACCACAAGAAATCAATGTAAATTTGTCAAGCATGATACAAAAAAAACATGTTAGTCTCTAAGGACTAATGATAAGATCCAATGTACCTTGGTATTGGTTTTCTTAGAAACTGCTTTCCCCTATAAGAAATAAATAAATAGAAGATTATTGAATGAATGTTTTAACATTAGACCTATTTACTGTTTAATGATTTACACTAAATTTATGAATTTTTTTGTATACATTTATATATGTTTTCAAAAAGTACAAAATCTCAAAATCAACAAGGCTGTTAATATAATTCAAAAGAATAAATATGATATATCAAGTGTGGTTTAAGGTATTGCAGGATTTATTAAAAGGGGCTATAAAAAGATTGCAGAATTAAGCTCTAGTACCTTTTGAAGTTGGTTGTTCCATTTATCATGAAGTTTAGAAAAGTCAGGAGCTGGTTTAGCTTTTACCCTTTGCTTGTTCTAAAAAACACAATTTAAAAATAATTTTAATTTATAAGAAAGACAAACAAAATAAAATTACAACCTTTTCATGCCGACATGGCAACATCATCAAGTAAATAAGGTTTTTTTATAATAAGTAGGAGGAGACAAGAATTTACAAAACATTGCTAAATAAAAAGTTTCATAATAAAGTCTAGCATTGTATCATTATAGTTTCATAATAATATAATAGAATACACCCAGTCATACCTCTAGAAAACAAGCAGAGACTGGCGTCAATCAACATGAAAATTAGGCCAGTCACAGGACATATGATTTACCAGTCTGTACATTAAAATTTTCATTTGGTAAATTACTTTGTATTTTTATAATCAACTATGTCATATCAATACAAAATGATTTACTGGATGAAAACTTTTATATACAGATTCCTAAATCATACATCAGGAAACAACTGGCCTCATTTTCAAGTTGATTGTTAACAATCTCTGTGCATCTTCCATAGATAATAGGGTCTAAATAGTAGGTTGAATAGGCCTTTTGCAACAGTTGGTCATGTGGTACAAAATCCGCCATGCATGAGGGCAAAGGAATGTGAAAACCTTCGGAACAAAGCGACTTCAACCAGTCAACCTTGACTTTTCTTTGTTTTTGATGTCCCAGTGCGCAGTTTGCCATCCAACAAGGCGGCTTTTGTACCATGTGACCAACTGTTGCAAAAGGCCTATTAAAGATAATAACTTAATCATGAGTAAAATCATTTTGATAAAAGTCTTATTTTGGGCGAGAAAAAGAGAATATATTCAGAAATAAAGCAAAAATATAATTAAAAAAATATAGGGAATCAATACATAAACAGAAACATAAATCAAACTAATAAAAATACGATACAAAAAAAGAATAGAAAAAATTCTTTGTTTTCTTTGAATCCAACGTGACCTTAGGCCGAGGGTTGTCCAATACTCTGACAGACTTATGCATAGCATTTTATTGTATTATATCGCCATAACAATAGATTAACAATACAATACAAGTGAGAACGACGCAATATTATAGAAAGAAGTACAATGCTATGCATAAATTTGTCGGAGTATTGGACGCTAAGTACGCTAAGGTCCGTTTACATGGGAGTTTTTTTTCGTGCAACTTGGAGCGGCGATTTCAACGGCGATCAATCTCGTACCCAGAGCCCGTGAAACTTTCGGCCTGCGGCGAAGAACGAGGGCTCTGGCATAATCCAAACCGGAACAACAGATTTCTTGTGGATCCCGATTTAGGGCGCATGCGTATTTCTCATTCAAGCCAATCCAATCTCGAGGAACGAGAACGGTACGGAACTGAGTTGCGCCCACGCACTCTAGCTTCAATTAAACAAGAGATCTCACAAGCCCTCAAGTCTCTGGTGGACGAGATAAAAGCAGCGAACGATGCCAAAGTACTGCGAACTGGAGCCGGACTCTGCCCTTCACCCATCGACCATCGGCATCCTACACGCCCACTCCCAAGTCATCGGTTAAGTCAAGCCGGCCTGAAAAGAAATGCCCTCTTTAGAGTATTAACCACTTCCTTAGCAAATGCTCCTTTCTCCCATACCAGGACCGAAAGTACCTCGTCAGAGCTAGACAAATTGCCTCCATCCTGGACGACGACCCAGAATATGCAACGAATGACACTTATACAGAACCAGACTTTAACGAACTACACCAAGAACACTCAAGCCTACACATACAAGTCCGCCGTTCGCCCTAACTTGATGCTTTCTACCACCACCACCCCCTACGTCTTGTAATAGACAGCGGTGCAACTGGAAGCATGATACGCATGTCAACAGTAAAAAGTCTAGGCCTCGAGATATTCGCGAGATCTCAGTCCTTCTACCAAACCGACGGCAGCTTACCGCTTCTCGTAAGAGGAGAGAGAAGCTTTGAACTCACTCGCGATCGCAACAAACAGACATTTGTCTTTGAAGGCCTTGTCGTAGAAAACCTTGACGTGGAAGTCCTCGCTAGCTCGCATACTTTATTGGCATGGAAGCTAACGACATTGCAATCCGCCCTGCCATCCGCCCTGCCAAACGCGTAATAACCATGATAGACGAAACAACATTTCTCTACGGATCCAGCAAAAACGTTTCCAGTAACCAATCTGACTGTAGAGCACTGGTGTTGCGAGCACCTTCTACCCCAACCAAAGTGTGGCCCGGGGAGTACCTGGAACGTCAGCTTCTCGACGACAAGCCCCTGATGCCGAGTATGCACTAGAGCCACGACTCGACTCCCCTAGCGCTCGATCAAGCACAACATGTACAATATGAACCATGGCCCAAGCCAAATGTTCTTTTAAATGTCGCAGGCATCATCCGCATGCCAAACTTATCTAATGAGCCTCAGTCTTCCAAACGGAACGAGCACTTCGGACAAGTCACCCCTCTCTTCGAACCTACCGATACCAAAGGAGACTCACCGTCTCCAGAAGAGCTTTCACCAGCAACACCGATAAAGATTAGAGGAAAGTACTCTGATAAAGTTTAACTTGACTCTGAAACTTGGTGCCACAAGATACCGAATCCAGAATCAAGACACTCCTAGAGCACTACGACCACGTCTTTGATTCTGCCATTACAGGATACAATGGGTCAACCGGTCTCCTCTTAACAAATGTCAATGTGGGACCCGTTAAGACACCACAAAGAAAAGGTCGCTTTCCACAGTTATGCCCGTAACAAACTCTTGTCGAACTACTAGTGGAGCGGAAAGTGCAGAATTTAGGCTGAATTGTTCCCTTTTGGGTTAAAAGCATCGAACTTTCAGGAAATGTTGTTTTTAACACACTTATTTATATTAGATATAGAGCCACCGTGAAAATGGGCTCTGACTTGAGTTTTAGGAGATTTTTCATAATGGCCGCCATCTTGACCGGAAGTGAAATGGATAATTAAAGAATTCGTTCCTTTTAATGTTTTTTTTCTTTTTTTTTTTTTTTTTTTTTCACGTAATATTCAATAAAACGGTTATCTAGACAAGAATACTTTGTAATGTTACTGAAAAGAGACAAAAATGGTAAATATTTGGCATTTTAAAATATATACCGGAAGTGAAAGTTTTTTCATTACAAGAGGCTTCTTGAATTATGTATACCTGATTTTTCATGATTATTTCATTCGTTTATGAGATTTAGATGATTAAGCCCTTCATCCATCCTCTTATTAGTTTGTCGTTTATGTTGGTTTATTTGTTGCCCATCTTAATTTCTAATAATAAAGATCAAGCCAGATTTCCTAACAATCGCAAATCTAATAAATACAGAGCACTTGATACCAAGTTCAAAGAAATCAAACGCATTCAATCAAATATATCAAATGATAATACAAATAAACGTTTTTTACAAACTATCATGGCCCCTTTGATGTCTCCAACTCTCATATGAGCAATGAAATTAGCAGTAGTTTTTTAACTACTAAGCGTGCTCTCAAAAACAAAAGAAAAAGGTTAGAAGTAGCAATAACTTTAAAAAAAAGCTAAATACGACAGTTTCATACGAAACACATCTAATCGAACTTACATGAATCTAAGTTATTATCTAGAGATCTTAAGTTCATTCCTTCGCCGCCTATGATCAGAAACCACAGATCGCTACTAAGTGATTTTAACCGGTTTGCTAGACTTCTAAGGATCAAATTCTCTTTTGCAAGTTCTAAAGACAGAAAACCACATCCAGTCCATGTCAAATCTCGCTGGCAGCCACTCCCAACACATTCAGTGGCATTAGAAACTTACTTGGAACAAACAAAAACTTTATTATCATCTCTCGATTTTAGTAAAGTACTAGACAATCTGTCCATAGCAGAACGCAAAGTTCTTAAAAAATTTGATCTCAGTCTATCAATTTTAAAAAGGCAGACTGTTGTTGTTATATAGACAAAATCAATGAAGAAGAACAGTCAAAGTCAGTCAAAGACTTAAAGTTCTACAAACCTCTCCCTCCCTTTATAGTTCAATTAACAGCCAATAAAGTTCTTCCTATAGTAAACAAACTTTTTCTAAACGGCTATATTTACAAAATGACACATAAGTGGCTCTCCTTAGGAAAGAACCCTCCGTAATTATAATTATCTTATACTCTAGATGCTCTTGCTACAAGGCCGACCTGGCTTGCACAGCACTGTGTTCCTGCTCTGACAGTTGTGAAAATTAATCGCTACTATCAATATATTTTAATAAATTTTGTCTGGAAAGCAGTTTATCTCTATCAAACAGACAAGTAACGTCAATAAAATTGAATTTCCTGGTAACTTTTTTATTAAAAATACTCTCACTTCCGGTTTAGAATGATCCACTTCCAGTTTATAATTTAAAATGCCAAATATTTACCATTTTTGTCTCTC
>JANTNT010121422.1:0-10818 GCA_024752375.1 Entacmaea quadricolor
ATTTTTTCCCTTTTTCACGACACACGGTTAATTTTTTGGACGTTTCACGCCACACGCTTAACCCCATTGAGACCCTCATGAGTCTGTCTCGCTTTCACGCGCTTTTCTACCACAGGGTTCCCACCTACAAACACACAATTGCTTGCCTCAGGCCACCCCTAATACTACCACAGGTATCCCAAAAGATTTTTTCGAAAATTAAGTCACAAATGCAACGGGTGGGTGCCCTGTGGTTTGCTGTCAAAGTCTGACGTATTTTGTTCACACAAATACCTGTCAGTTAAACAACAAACCATCGCAGTTCAACCTGAAAATTCAACTAAGGATGTAAACGCTGTGTACTTTGAGAACCTTAATCGTGGTTAAACTACCTCTGCATATTCTGTTGTTGATTTACAAATTTCTCCATCTGAAACGTAGAAATAGACTTGCGTGCTTCTCGCCTTACGTAGAGCTACTCTTTGAGACAGTTTATTATTAAGGAAACCTCTCCCACTGCTGGTACCCACTCAGTCTTTCTGGGGACTGTATTCATTTATTCCTTCTATAACATTCGCGGTTTACATTCGTTCAGTTACGTTCGATTTACAACCATACTAAAGCACATGCTTTTTAAATCTTAAAAACACGCTTATCTAATTACAATGTCAACTATACCAATTACAATAAACACAACATGCTTTTGTCTCCGGTTGTTTACATAAAATACGTATGCACGAATCAATTAAAATATAAGGAAATTTATGACACACTCCCCCCACCCCTTGATCTTCAAGATTCAAGATTGGAAGGATCAAGCATAGCTCTGGTTCACCAGTCTGAGTCAATGGCTGCCGCCCTCCCGGGAATCCCTTTTTTCCCACCATAGGCGAGCAATCCTGAGCATCAACTACATCTACTTGCCTATCTAGCTCCCGCTCTAGCGTTGGCTCCTTCCCTCCGACTGGTATCTCCAGTGGGAATAACTTTTGTACCGCTCTACTAGTGTACAGTGGTTTCCCTTTGGTAATAATTGTAATATTCGCACCTCTCACCTCTCCGTCCTTCCCATAGTAACCCCTCTACTCTTGCTAATTTCCATTTTCCCCTCTTAACGTTGTCTTCGTGTATTGAGACGACATCTCCTACTTTTACTTCCCTTTTCTTTTGCCCTTTATTCTGTCTATGGTACTCTCTTAAGTCAGCCAAATATTCCCTACGCCAGCTATTCCAAAAATGGATTCTCCTTTTTGTCACATACATATATCTCCGAACAAAACCTTCGACTTCTTCGTTCCTCATCTTCTTCATCCTTGACTTCGTCCGGAATAGACATGTCTTCTTCCAAAAATAAGATGCGAGGGTGACAACACCTTCATTCCCACCTTATTCATATGTTAATGGTCTTAAATTTAACGTTCCTTCTATTTCAACAAGCATGTCAACAATTCATGAAACGTTAACCTTGCGTTACCCAATACCTTTCAAATAAACACCGTTTTACCTTTTTTTTAACTCCACTTTTGGAGTTAAATCAACTCCTTAAAAATAACAGTGCCTGATTCAATTAAATGTTCCCTAGGCCTAAACAAACAAACTGGCTCAATTAAGACCAAACTATAACTTAGTTATATCCATAACTCTTTAGAACTAACTTGATGATGTTGTCGAGATGACAACGAAACGTACGTCGTCTTGTTTCCGTCATATTTTTTATTAATCTATCATCATCATCATCATCATCATCATCATCATCATCATCATCCGACGAAGAAGAACTAGCTTAATTAAAAACTTTGATGAAGATCCATCCAGGTGATCTGGCCTACCCTCCAATCGCGCAAAGCATTGTTTGTCAAAATCAA
The DNA here is from genome assembly GCA_024752375.1 of Entacmaea quadricolor. Classification (NCBI taxonomy): domain Eukaryota; kingdom Metazoa; phylum Cnidaria; class Anthozoa; order Actiniaria; family Actiniidae; genus Entacmaea; species Entacmaea quadricolor. Next base: position 1,845 of record JANTNT010121422.1, read on the forward strand.
CAGTTCCAAATACTCATTCAACTTTCTAGCATTACTCGCTAAAGCCATTTAAAACAGACTGTAAACTAATTCTATTCATCAGCCTCGTAAATTCGTGTGTAAAAAGGAATTTATTGCAAAATGTTTTGAAGAAACGACGGCCATTTGAAAGTAGATATGGAACTTTTATCAATGCTTTAATCAGTTAACGCTTCTAATTGGCTAACACAAACCGGAAATGAGGGTTCGAGATCACCTGGATATAGTAAAAAATTTTAATTGACACGTTTCGGCATTCTTCTTCTTCTTCTTCTTCACTATTTGCCTTGAGGTTTCTTTATTCTTCAGTAAGAATAGACCTTTTTTCAACCTAATACATAATTTTCCCTGAAATATTAAAAAAATATGATTTACTTAGTATGCAACTGTGCGAAAATTGAGAAAGTTCCAATGAAAATCCACAGAGATGTGATTGATATGATACAAATGTATGTCTGGTGGTATATGCAATACCCCAACAATACATTTCTCTGTAAAATTTACAAATTTAAAAACTTCATATCTCTGCGGATTTTTATTGGAACTTTCTCAATTTTTGCATAGTTTCTACTGTAAGTGAAGCATGCTCTTTGATATTTCAGGGATCATTATGTCTTAGATTGAAAAATGAAAAAAGCGACAGCCATTTTGGCGAAAGGTCTATTATATTTCACTCTTTCTCACCCTAATAATTAAATGGTTTTCTATCATCACTTAATGGCAGTCGTGTTGGATTGCAGGATAGAACTGAGGGGTTGTCTCCTGGTTCAACAGTCTTTCCCTCACTGGAGGCACAACGAACCAATGTACTGATTCTTCACTCATAATAAACCCTGCATGGCTGTGGCGCTCTTAATATGCAGACTGTAAAACCCTCCACTGAAGATAATATTGGATGTGAAAGGCATTGAGATGTTGGGTCAAATTTGCTATATAAGAACCTCACGTTATCACTGATAATTATTGAAGTCTCAATAATTATTACAAAAAAGATATCTTTAGTATTTTAATGAAAATGATAATTTTGTGGAAAGATTTTTTTGGAAAATCTCAAAGCCCTAACGTTTAACATTACGATGTATATTATTGAAAGGTTGTTTACACCTGAGGAAATTTCTTTATACTTGTAGAGTAAGAGTTCAAATACATTCATAAAAAAATAAAATAAAATAAAAACGATGAATAAAATGACCAAAAAGCAAGGACTATACACCATTGTTTTCATCGATTTTGGTTATTTTTACTCTTATTTAATAAACAAAATCAAATTAAAATTCATCCATTTTCGCTATTTCTTCATTAAAAACATCAAAATAAATAACCATTTTGGGTCATTTTTGACCAAAAATGCTCTATATACCATGGTTTTGATCGATTTTCAACATTTTCACACCTTTTCAAGTACCAATATATCCCCCGAGGGAAACACAAATCGCTGGAGACTTGGTTACGAGGATAGGTCAACACAGGAAGCCCAACCCGATGGGTTTTTGTTTGATGGGTTCCTGCTTCCGATGGGTTGATTAATTTGACTTTGAAATTGATGACTTCTTGTTTTGGATTTGATTAATTTGACTTTGAAATTGATGACTTCGCCTTTTAGATTGATCAATTTGACTTAGACTTTAATGACTTTGGAAGTTGATTTGACACATTTTAAGTAATTGAATTTTGTTACTAATTTCACTCCATACATATGACACAGAAATATGTTTATTTCAATACGAATGACAAAAATGGCTTTACAGAGCTTCAAAAATCTTTCTTTTGAAGTTTTTCAAATAACGTTTCACAGAAAGGTTTCTTTAAAATCGTTTTCATTCAAGCGGTAATCTTAAAAAATCAGAAAAGAGTTTTTCAAGTCTAATGTTTGATCTTCTGGTCGACGAATCAACTTGGACGTTCAACTTGGACGTTCTGGATTGTGAAATTGTTGAACATTCGGTCAAAATTAGTTGCCATCAAGTGATTATCCGGTAAAAGCAGGTCGTTTTCCTGAAAAATTGCTGTTGAAGTAGATGTTGAAGATCTTTGACCCAGGTAGTTAGACAAAACTTGGTTGCAGTTCAAAACTTGGTTGCAGTTCAAAACTTGTACAGACGATGGTCGAGTGCTGTTATGTGCAAAGCCGATGGTCATTTCTTCAAGTCTTGTTTGAATTTTCTTTTCCTTGCACTATGCTGAAATTTTTCAAGAGAAAGGTACAACACTGAGTCATTATACAAATGTTTTCGTTTAATAAATGGAATTAAAATACAAACGAGAATTTTGTTCTCCTTACATTTTAAAGGAACGAGTTTGTCATTGAGAGATTTCGCCGATTAAGTTTTGTAAACATTCGTTTAATAAGCTTAAATAAACATTTGGGATTTAATTATTAAGTTTACGTCACACCAAATAGTTATTTTGTTTGTCTTTCTTGATTGTTTGTCCTCTAAGATTTTTTGAAAATCTTGCTCGGAGTTGGCGAAGCTAGTGGGTCTGTTCCTCCACCTCAATAAGTTGATGGTTTCTGGTATTTTTCAACCTCACCCCGCGCGAAAAATGAATCATCTTTAAATCCTAAATCAAACGACGGAGTAGGTCATTTCCGAGATACGTTCCAATTCCCGCGAACAATAGTTTTAAAGTCGAGGCTTCGTGCGAAAAAGCAGCAAATACGTGAAAGGTTTGGGCTTGAATACTGGTTCCCAGGCTTTTTCAAGGCTTTTAGCAGCTTGCAAGGAACTATGGGTGTTTTGTGCCTGCTAAATTAGAATTATACAGAATAGTCTTTCTAAATTGCTTCTTAGAAATAATAAAATTTAAATCAACAAGTTGAAAATAAAAGTCAATGAAACTATTGTTTAATTTTATGTCATAAAAAATTGTTGAATGCAAACAATATCCCTGGCGTTTTCTTTGTGTATATTTTTTTGTTACTTAGTGCATTGTTTGTACTTGTGACATAACTTAAGGTGCTTATAATTATAAATTACAAAGTTTTTTTTTTTCTGTTTGGGATTTTTATTCTGAATAAAGGTCTTATTTAATTGGTGATTAACCAAAAAATAAATATAACTTATTTCCTATTTTCTTCCTACTTTTAGGAGAATTCCTATTTTTTCTTATTTTTTTAGTCTTCCCTATTCCAATTTTCCTATTTTATTAGTAAACTTAGTCACTTGACACCCTGTAAATAAAAAACTTCAATACTTATCAATAACCAAACACCAATCACTTTTGAGAGACTCCTATCTCGATGCGATTGCAATCGATAAATTTCTATTAGGCGTTCGTTTCGAGTAAACACCAAGCCTTCTATGAACTCTGATCAGTTCTCTTTCTCAGCAATTATAAAATCTGTATAATAATGAATTTCGAACTCAAGACCAATTATACACGAAATCGATAAAAGTAATGGATAGATAGGTCAACTTCTTACAATATAATTATAGTACTATGAGCAGGTGACTATTTATACTTTAACCTTCTGATTGATTTTCCTCAGTTCAATTGCATGCTTTTCTCTTAACAAATCTTATTTGCGGCTCCAAAGAACAGTAACTCTTTGAAGTTTTAGAAACTGAAATTGAGTCAGGTATTCCCCGAAGTTTAACTCATTGCACAATTTATTTCATTGCGGCTTGGAATGAACAACGCGAATGCGTTAGAGCAGATGTTGCCATCTTCTTTTTCAACATTAGAGACGCCAACTACCTCAAACTTGTTTAAAAACCACAACAGTTATTTCACTATATCGATGATCGTGATCGATGTTGTGATGGCCATCATGACTACTTCTCTGAACTCCTTGATCATCTTGACTTTTGTAAAGAAAGCCTCTTTACGAGAAACACCGTCCAATGTTCTTGTTCTTGGCCTAGCTATCTCTGACTTTGCTGTTGGTGTTTTGTCTCAACCTCTTTTCTGTGCTTATCAATTTGCCACCTTAACAGGAAACAATGAACTGTCTGGAGTAACAAAAACGACTTACGTTCTCTTCTCTTTTTTGTTGGGAATCGCTTCTCTCTTATCCCTCACGGCCATCACTGTAGATCGATTCCTAGCTGTTCACCTTCACTTACGATACCAAGAGCTTGTCACAACTAAACGTTATGGGATAACTCTTACATGCATTTGGATAACCAGCTTTCTATTGCCAGTTTTGCTTCACTTTTTTGAAGAAAGTGGAGAAAATTTGATCATTTTAGTCACCATTGTATGTTGTTTAGCATTCATCAATATCTATTTTCCCTTAAGAATCTCTCGGGTCATTCACAGACACTCAGTGCAGATTCAAGCCCAACAGCAAGCGATGCAACAGTCTATAGACATGCCTAGATACAAGAAATCTGTAAACACCATGTATTATATAATTGGTGCATTTGTCCTATGCTATATGCCATTACTAGGACTAGCGCTGACTGCATTTCTTTCCAAGTCAATAGGACAAGAACCTTGGTTCTCGTATGTCTTATATCCAAGTATTTCTCTCGTTATGTTTAATAGTTTTATAAATCCAATAATTTATTTCTGGAGAATCGAAGAAATGCGCAACGCTGCTAAAAGTATGATTCAAGGACTATGGAGACAAAACGACAACCAATAGACAATCAAGTATCACTGCACAAGAAGTCAGTGGAAGAATGTGCTGAAGAGTAACAAAGATATGGTCTGAAATATTAAAATAATATAGAGAAATTAAAATACAGGTTATCGTAGACATTAAGTCTTTGCGTAAAAAATATGTATTATAATTGCTAAGCGCATTTAAGTCAGAAATTTAATTCTAAATTGTAACATCGAGTTTGAAGTGATCCAAAATAAAAATGTTGAATGCGAAAGTATTCAATGTAAACTTTGAAACTCTCGTCCTATGCGGTGCAATTTTCTCCGTAAACAGGAAGGAAACGAATCAACAAAACAATAAGCAGCTGCAATTTGTAGACTAATAAAAGTATTAGCATTTCATTTCCTTTTTGACGCCATTTTAATTAATCGCAGCGGGCTACCAACTGTTCTTTAAAGAAAAATTTCCGCATAAAACTCATTTATAAAACAAATTCAAGGGAGAAGCTTCAATGTCTAGTTCCAGCTGGGATTCAAACCTGCAAAGTGACAACTTCCAATAACATAACTTCGATGTCTTTTTCATTTGTCATATATTTTTCACAGTTTCATTAAAATTATTATTACGATATTTACTCGCTTTGGTCGTTCTTAATTTCATGATAGCATTTATCGCTGTCTTCAGTAATATCTTAGTAATTTGGACCATTTCAAGAACACGATCTTATTGCCTTCCAATTTTCTCATCCTTGGTCTATCCATCTCTGACTCATCGCCAGAAATAACGTGCACCCCTCAAAATACTTCACCAATTTCAGATTAGTAAAAATGCATGAAAAACTTATTTTCCTTTCAAATTATGAATTCCACAGAAGGTTGATTAAAAGTTAAAGATTTGTAAAAATAACCTTACCTTTTTCGAAGTCAAGGTTTCGATGATTTCACTATAGACAATGTAATGGCCAGGTGCCATTTTGTTGTCAATTCCATGTGAATCAGGGAACTTTTTGTATGGAAAAACTATACAAATCAAAAGAGTTGAACCTCAGGTGATTGCCTTCGATAGTTAATTGTTCGACTGACTTTTCTTTCCCAGGTTATAAAAAGACATTAATTTTTTGAGTCCATAAAATGGCCTCGAATCTTTCTTTTCAAAGCCTTTGATCGTCCGCCAAACACCCAACTTTCGGATGATAATATTTTGTAAAATATAAAGCAAAATTCAGCGAAAAACCCATTATTTTGAAGCTTGTAAACGCAGGCGGCGGAGCCATGGGGCTGGGGGGGTCTCTAGCCCTACACCACTTTAGAAATGTGGGGGGTCTCAGACTCCCACTTTTTGGGCATTTCAAAAACCCTAGCTAACTTCCATCTCTTTTTTTTATATGACAAAAATCAAATTGACTGTCGAGACACATATAGCATTGCTATTTCAAGCAGTATCAGCCATTCATTTTACTAATTTACTTTCGTGGCTGGTTAGAACTTCAATAGATCCTGCATTTGCGGTATTATCGTAAGCGGTCTTTTCGTTTATTCTTTTCTGCCATAGGGACTGCATGATAAGGGGAGCGTAAAGTATATCACCAAAAGGGGGAGAAATGCCGGTCTTAATTATTTAATGGAAAGAAGGGAGTAATTACAATGCAAATACATTTGCTGAAATACTTAAAAATTTTGCGCTCGCTGCGCTCGCATTAAATAAAAGAATTCGAAAATCCAGGGAGGTTGGAGGGAGATGGAGACGCAACTGCATATCATTAGCGTTAATACTGCAATGTGATTGGTTGATCTTAGATCTTGCCGAAACAGATGTTCGATACGGTAGGGATTATCGGGTTTTAATAGGTTTTTTTTGTTTCTGTTTCTGTTGCTGGAAAATCTTACCTTTCGAGAATAAATCAAGTTTGCTTCGCTCGCGCACAAAAAAAGAAAAAAGAAAAAGAAAAGAAAAAAAATTATTGGCCAAAAAAGGGTCCCAAAAGTTTCCTCGTTTCAGTCACACAAAATTTGATAACATGTCTTTTGAAGTCGGCAGGAGGGGTTGCTAATTTTCAGCTTTAACCCAAGTGGGGGGGGTTGCACGGGGGGGTTTTTACTTTAAGTCGTAGTGGACTCATTTTAGAACCGAGACCCCCTTCAGATAATGATTGCGCAGTCCCATAAGACATACACAAAGTAGACGAACATTTCATCGCCAAAAAGTTCTTTTAGGCGAATGACCAACGCAAGTTCCATTTTGTGTCGTTACTCACAATAAATTTATGTGGCTAATCTTCTTAATTCAAAGATTTTTGAAAATGAACCAAGCATGGGCTCCCTTTGGTGACGACAAGCGCCATGGTTACCATTTCTGGCGATGTCTTTTCGTTGGTGTCTTTATGCTGACAACGTTTTGCATCTACAAATTTGTCGAGTTTAAACGTACAGTTGTTACGCAATAGTATTTTTTAATTCGTTAAATACCGCTGTGTTCCTTGATTGCAGACACCTGTACTCAGGCTTGACCTCATTTTTGTGTAGATTATTCATATATTCCATTAAGACTCGTGGAATTTTAATTTGGTTTTGAAAAAGTTGTGCATTCTTTACTTCACCGTTGGTATTTCTTGAATACTTTGACTTGAAAAATCTGGCATTTGAAAATTTCAAACCGTAGTCTTGACAATACGGATCGAGCCGCAGGCGAGGTTCGTACATAAAAGACCGAGGTCTGGTATTTTCCCGTAAAGACCAAGCGGACGAGGTTAATAAAGAGTTTATTATATGGCACTAAAATAAATTAATAATAAAAACTGAAGCTGGTTTAACCGTGACACCCGTGTAGCACAACATGCATGCTCGCGCACAACCAAATCATTGCTAGAAGTAAAGGTCAAGATGAAGGCTGCGTGTGTGCATTAAAACCAATAATGGCGTCTTGGACATTAGAAGGAAAGTCAGAAATGTCATAATTTAGTAAAGAACTTGTTTTGTAAATCAGTTTTCTCCGATGTCGGACTCGAAGTCGTATAAAACAGTTAATGTACATGCCCACATCGTAAAATCAATCGTTAAAATCAAGATCTACCTATTTCACCAGGTTATTGTTTTTTCGGTCCAAATCTGCATCATTTTCCCTTGCATTCCTTATAAAATGCTTGTATTGACGCTCAGTCAGCTTCGATTTACGAATTATCTCTTAGTAGATTTTTGCGCTGGACTCTTAAAGTTTGTAAAAATTCTTCGTGTAGTGAGTCGTCTTTAAAAAGATGAAATCTCCTTCTTCAAAGTAGTTCCAACAGCGTGTTAACCGGCTTTTTCATAATTTCGTTAATCACCAAACAGCAAGACGGCATTTTAAAGGGTCCACTTTCAAGGAAATTGTAATAGAAATATCTCCGAAACGCCAAAATTCTTCGTCGGCCATGTTTACAATATCCTTAGCTTACAATGAGTTCTGGGATACAGTTTACGTACCATTCCCCGATTGGGGATTTTCCAGACTCATTTCACGTGATTTTTTGAAAATCAATTTTTTTCTACACCTGAAATATAATCATGTCTGATATTTTGGAGAAATACTAGACTCTTCGGTTTCCTTCGCTTCTTTTTTCTTTACGAACAAGTTTATCGATATCTAAAATGCGTTTGTACGTGGATATCTATCTTCAACAGGGACAATAGCAGGACTTTACCTGAGTGCTACATACCTTTTTTTTTTTTTTTTTTTGCACTAAGCAGTTAGCATTAGCGCGCGTCTAATTTCATTGGTATTTTTTCAATAGCGCGCTCAGTTTTTCCGTTATTAGTTATTTGCATTCTACGCGTAAATTAGCAGTTTTTTGATTGATTGTGTTTTGTTATTATAAATTGAAATAACTGTAAAAATGTTCTTTGCCCTGACGATGCACCTTTGGTGGGAAAGCTTGGTCATTATAATTAAATAACGTGGTTGACACATTACAATTAGGTTTGTCTTTTCTTTCTCAGGTACAGGTAAATTTTTCTTGAAGAAACGTAGTCGAGCCTTTAGTTTTGCCTAAACTTGTGTTTACAAAGCTAAATAAAGCTATTTTAGCTTCAAATAAGCGGTACTTTGTTTACTTTATCCGCCATTGATACACCTATTCCAATTAACGTTGTCGTGCTGGCATTTCGACTTGATAAAACAAGAAATAGCTTTAAAATTTAATAGACAAATTCGTCTCGGTATTGGAAGGAGCAATCGTCTATCACATATTGTCTATCGTCTTTGGCGATGACAACGTTTATTGAAATAGGTGTATATATTTTGCCGCGCAGTGTGGTTTGGATAGATTAGTGAGTACATGTATGTTATGTATCTGTAATAATAATAATAATAATAATAATATAACTTTATTTAGAGAAGGTTTAAAAAAATATTTATAAAATATACCAGTTT
>JANTNT010121533.1:0-10818 GCA_024752375.1 Entacmaea quadricolor
GTAGTCGTAATCGTAGACGTAAGAAAACAAAACCTTCTGATCTTACCTTGCGATTACGACGCTCTTACGATGCACCTTGCGATGGCGCTTAAGAGATTTTTGATTCACACTGAGTTTTAACCCTGCTTGCGATTGCGACTGCGATTACGATTACGATTACGACGCTAGTGTGAACAAAGCTTAACAATAGGCAAATTGACTTTCGAGACAGCCCTGCCGTAGCAGGGGGGCGTAAAGTAATAAACCAAAAAGTGGGGGTGCTATGCCTGTCTAAATAATTTAATTGAAAGAAGGGGGTAATAATAATGCAAATGTATTTGCTGAAATACTCGAAATTTTGCGATCGCTACGCTCGCATTAAATAAAAGAAAATCATCGCTCAAGAATAAAACAAGTGTTGCATGCTTCGAAAGGTCTCAAAAACTTTCTCGCTTCGCTCACACAAAATTGAAATCAGCACTGGGTTGCTAATTTACAGCTTTGACCTTGGGGATGTTTTTACAGGGGTCTAAGTTAACTTTAAGCCGTGGTAGACTCATTTTAGAACCCTCTCCTGATAATTACTGCGCAGTCCCATAAGAAAAAACATCCTCTAGACAGATTTTTTTTTTTTAAATTGCATGATGGAAGAAGAAGAAAAAAAAAAAAAAAAAAAAAAAAAAAAAAAACATATAAGAAGTAAAACAAGCAAATAAAAAAATGTGGGTCACCAAATTCGATTGGCCGCCATAGTGGGTGGAAGCTTACCCTTTTTGCAGGTAAAAATGCACGAATAACGCAAACATGGAAATTTGTCAAGAAGAAGCCATATTTTGATGAAAAGGAAATTCTACGCCCCCACACTTTAAAGAAGTCTAGTGAAGGATACAATAAATGCTTAGTATTTGTTTTTTGCATTAAAAACTAGTAACATGAAAAGTTATTGAGCTAAGAGTGTGCACTTGCAGCCTAAGAATTACCTGAAATTGTATTTCAATCAGACACAAAATATGTGATTTCGATTTGATTCACTAGACAGATATTTTTAATTTTTTCTGCAAAGTTAGATAATATATTTTACGTTTAAATTAGGGAATAAAAAGGGGCTCACTGACTTCATTTTTGAGTTATTTCCACATAACTTTTCAGATCCTAATGGTTCCCCATAAGTCAAAAATTAGTCAGGCGTTCCTTCCTTATATAAAAAGAGCGCGCGCTCGTGCGTAGAAAGGATGCGCAGAAACAATGCCCGCCAACGTCCTTAAATGGCTTCCGTATTCGAGTATTGTGATTGGATGGTGTGTTTTCTCGCTTTCTGATTGGTTCAGAGCGGAAGCCAATATCAAGCACCCACCCACCTAATTGATACCCACCTATTTGACTAGTATGCTGACAAACATTAGAACAGCAGTCTGTGTCCTTTAGACAAGGGTAGTCTCGAGTAACACAGCACTTCATTCCTTTAAAAGCTCCTTGCTGTGTTTTAATCTTTATAGACTGTTGAATATGCGATTGTGGACCAATCTAGAGCACAAAAGTAAATAATGCTTATAAACCAATCTCCTTAAAATAAAAATTGATCAAACTTCACAACTGTGACAACGGAATTTATTTCCTCTCAATCGTTATTCGATTGTGCACATAATCACGTGGGTATGCCCAACGGGCTGGCGTGTGATTGGGTGATTTGCCTTGCCCACTCCTGTAAATGACCTTCGATAATCTCTTGGTTTTGCTCCACATTTTCTAGATATCTCACTAATGAGTAGTTCAATTCAGTATCAGGATTAGGGATGTTAGATTGTCCGCCTTTTTTGCTAATAAACTAAGATGTGTATTACCTTCTCGGGTATTGCTTAGTACTCGTAAAAATCCTGGCTGTAAATTAATCATGAATTGGTAAAACACAGGCTTTAATTGAATTAAACTGATCGTGAACCATTCATCCCATGTTGAAGTTTGTTGCCAGATTCTTTGAATTCATACTAAGGCTACGTAGATCTAATTGTACAGTTACAACTGATAATTCGACATAATTTTCTTCATGATAAATACTAAACACTTACCTTAATTCTAGGTTTCGGGTTTCCTGGATCTCTCGCAACAGTACTCTGAAAGTACATGACCAAAAGCGCGAAGAAAAAAGCTAAAACTACAGACGAACTTTGAAACATCTTCGTTTGCTTTGGTATCCTTCGACAGCGTTGTCAGTTCTTGCCAGGTTTCTTCTGGGCTTTGATAACTAGTTAGTGTGAGGCTCTAAAGGTTACTCTGTGGTTTTGCTGTTTTATAGCGTGAAAGAACGAATCAGATGAATGACACGAGTGGTAGTAGGTGGTTATTGAAATGTGAATAAATGGAAGATATGCTTATTTAGACGAAATCTCTACACTGTGAACATCCTGGCAACCTTAAAAGGCGATAAAATCAACAATTTGCGTCCGATTAAAAATGGAATTTCATGGTAGCATTAAACACCCTCACAATCGCGTGGCAACAAATTTCACTAAAGAGCTAAGTAAAAACAAATAATATTTTGACTGTTTTTTCCTCAGTCAAAAAGAAAAAAATACCTTTGTAGCATGATCTGTAGCAGTTGGATATCTATGCAGGGGCGTAGCGAGAAGCCAGGATCAGGGGGGCACCCAGAAAAATTTTGGGGGCACACATAGTAAAAAGCTTGAAAAACCTTTATTAAAAAAAATTTCCGCTATACATTTCTTAAAATTGCCAAAATTGGGGGGGTACGTACCCCCCGTGCCTCCCTCGCTACGCTACTGTATCTATCACATCATAAGATAGCTAGACGCCTGCGAAAGGAGATCCTTTCCCGTTATTAACGATAATCTAAGTTTATCTTTATATTTAGCAAAGATCGATAACGGTCCTTGGTTGCACTTAATAGCACATTAAATGTAAAGCCAGACGTTAAAAGACTACGTATTAAGAAAGTAATTCCAGAGGCAATGGTACATTAACAGTGAAGCTAGGCGGGCATTAGATCGAATATATACGTATGTGATTTCTTGGTTTTCACCCATTCCTTAGGGAATGAAATAACAAAGACATGGCAGCCATGTTGGTGTACATAACAATAGAGGCTAATGAGAAATCTTTTGTTAGCTGACACCAACATGGCGGCTGTGACGTCACGTGAAAACCAAGAATAGAAATGAATTCATTTAACAAAATAACAGCCTGAGATCAAACGGAAAAATTTAAGGGGTGATGTCGGTTTTCTTGGCTAATTCCCATTAATTCTCAAGGTAATAAGAACACGAAGCATTAGGCATAGGCTCTCAACTGCGAAAACATTGGCATATAAAGCTTAAGTGATGAAGATAATTAGGTAATAACAAGGTATATTTTAACTCTAATTAAAAAAACACGAGTGATAGCACGCGCTTGATCACCAAACAGAAAGAAAGAAAGAATGAATGAATGAAAGAATGAAAGAAATCCAGTAAAAAAAAGAAAGAAAGAAAAAAGGAAATAAAAAAGAAAGAGAAATTAAAGAGAAAAAGAAAAATCCCGCGGTTCATTGAAAGAGATTAAGAAGTTCAGAAATATGATTTTAGCTATAATGAGCGAGGTGAGTGGCTTGTAAACTATACTAAACTGTTAATCTGTTAATCTGCCATAAATATGTTTTTGTAGATATATGACCAAAACACAACCCCGGGTCCTTAATTATAGACCTTTGCCAAGCGAGCTCATACGTACACCTGTTTCAGTAATTGTTGTCATCGCCAAAGGCGAAAGGCAATAGGTGATAGGCGATTGTTTCTTCCAATACCGAGACGCAAAATATTATGTTTCTATTGAATTTTGAAGCTATTTCTTGTTTTATCAAGTCGAAATGCCAGCACCACTTGGCAAAGATCTCCTTTGGAGAGCAATTTGGTTTGTATTTTGTTTCTGTCGCCTATTGCCTATTGCCTTTGGCGATGACAACGTTAATTGAAATAGGTGTATATAAGTAGCTAGTGATTTTACAAAAAGAGCCTAGTCGCCTAAGACCGCTTTGATGATCGAATATTCATTTATAATGGTTTTCCAATCAAACTAAACAATGGAAGTCGAGAAAGAATAAAATATTAAAATGAACAAACAAGGGAAAAGAAGCCACGGCCTTAAAACTGCGAACCCCCCACCCCCCTTGTGATTACAGTCCTTATCATCTGATTTTTACTGAGTAATTTAATTCAACCTATTATCAATCTTTACGTTTACTGTAGGCACATATATACTTCTGTTTCCACTCTGACACAGAAAAAAGACAGTATAAATGAATATTCGGTCATCAAAGGAGTCTTAGGCGTCAAGGCCGTTTTTGTAAAATCACTAAACGTATAGTTAAATCCCTCGTCTAGAGGTTTATTTTCGCTTTTTGATTCTATTTTCGTCGTATCTCTTTACCCACGCATCAAACCCTACTTTACTTTCAAAGCGTTCTCTTGGACTCAATGTTACTTTGATTATAATGACGTAATACACATGGTAAAAGGTGCTTACAGCATCAATGACGCACTAGGTAAAACTATTTCTGTTTGTATCAACACCATTTATTATCAAAGATATCCACGAGGGGGAGTAAAAGATTCCTATTTCTAAAAGTTTATCAGCTTAGCTGTATTCCCTAACTTATTCAGTAACAATCTTTACTGATGAATGGCAGACCAACACTCTTCTTTTATTTACCAGATGACATTTTAAGTAGTTTTTGAGAAAGGTTTCTTTAAGAGGCTTTCTTTTTTGTGTGCGCTGGTAGTGAAAAAATACGTTCTTTATAATGGCGCAAGTTGTGTTTTAATGTAACCCATTAAAGTTCAGAGACACGCACAGTTACGCAACCATTGTAATTGTTTTGGGTACCCTGTTCCCAGACACTTCGCTCCTTGTTCATCTGCCAAAAAATGGACTCCAGACTAAATAATTGAATTGCCGGCCTTTGTTTAGTTTTAATAGCCTGCGTCACATCCGGACAAATACCTCGGTAAAGCCCGTCTGCGCCCAAAAGCTTGTTCTCGACCCCCAGCAGGGTAGGACGATTATATGAAGCGATTTCTAATTGGCTCTCGCCAATTTAAATCTAAAACTGTCGCTGATTGGTTCGGCAAAAGCTCGACTTGTCACTTTAGCTACTTCCGATTTGCTCTTGCTCAAAGTCGACAATCTTTTGATTTTACACGTGAATTAGCTTTGGACACGGGAGTCGAAGCGCATTTAGCTGATGTTACACGCAAAGATTTTTCGCGATACGCGCAACGGCGTATCGCGAAAAATCGTCGCAAATCGTCGCGTGTAACATCAGAGAAATGTTTAATCGCCCTTTGCCCCGGGCCCTTTGTCATCTATTTAGTTTTGTGATATTTATTAATAATTAATTTAAAGCACAAATTGTGGGAAGGAGATTCCTATAATTAAAACATTCACATAATATTCAGCGACGTACTGTCAAATCCCACCCTGGGTACCAAAGGTTCTTGTTCGCCGTGGGTTTCTCGGTATATCCCGTCAGATATCCAATCGCAAGAGCGAGAAAAAAACATCCTCTTGAACCCATGGCAGTCAAATCCACGTGTAAAATCAAAACATTGTCGACTTCGAACGAGAACAAATCGGAAGTAACTAATTATAAAGTGACAAGTCGAGCTTTTGCCGAACCAATCAGCGATATTGTTAGATTTGAATTGGCGAGAGCCAATTAGAAATCGCTTCATATAATTGTGCTACCCTGCTGGGGGTCGAGAAAAAGCTTTTGGGCGCTATTACGCAGACGGGCTTTACCCAGGTATTTGTCCGGATGTAACGCAGGCTAAGTTTTAATAGATTAGAGCACTTAATCATCGACGACGAAACAGAATATGACGAAGACTGGAGGGCGGGTCGATTGGTTATCATGACATTCCTGCGCAGGTGAACCGTCTATTCCTGTTTCTCCAGAGTTATCATTATTTATCGGCGGGGGCACTACTAAATTTGTGGGGAGGGTCATATTTTTTGGTCATATGTGTGTTTGGGGAGAGTTGAATTTTTTTTAAATGAGCTTTTAGGGGAGGGCCACAATTTTTTGACCAGAAAAAGCCTTATTTTTGTAATCAAGGACCCTTTTAGTAAAACTCTCGTTTATTTTGGATTTCAAGTTTGTGTAAATTTATATGAAAATTATATTCAAAATTTTGGCGCTCGCTCCGCTCGCGTTAAATACATTTTTATCTACCATTCCTAAAACACAGATAAAAAAATGGCATTTTACTTGGCTTTGCATACAATTTGGGCTAAGAGATTATGGTCTTACAACAAAACTCCGAGACCGCTTTGTTAAAAAAATCGAGATTTAGAGACCCATGATGTCGCTGCAAAAACGAGATTCCGAGATCCGGGCTAATCTTAACAAGAACCAAATCTTAGGGGTCATTGGCTACTTTTCCATAATTACTTTACTGTTTGAGGAATCGTTGTCAACTTAGTTGGAGCCTTAATCCTAGATCACATTATCAAAATCTTGTACAGGGCATTGATTGAAGAAGGCTTACTTCCTTAATCGCAACATATCTGCTCGCTTCGCTCGCAAAACAGTGAATTCTTGTCGTTTGCACTGAAAACTCATTAATCGTAAAAAATGCGGCTCGCTTCGCTCACTGTTTGTTGAAAAAAATTATAAGTAACTTATTCAAACAACCGTATCTACCTAAAGAACGAAGGATTATACACATCACAATATGGCCGACTTTTCAAAGACTAATATATCACAGAAGCTAGAAATCTTACCTTCTATCACAGGCTGAGTAACCTTGGACGATGTCCACCCACAACCAGGGAAATATTCCCATTTTGAATTCACAGGTTGCCATGGTTTCACAGAGCACAGTGGAGAAGGCACGGGAGAGGCTCTAGATGTTTGTGTTCTCCACAGTCCCATTGACATCTCATGGTACGCCAACTTCTTTTCTATTAAATTCTCTACAAGTTCTTCACGATATGACCGCCAGTCGCTTAGTTTCAGATATGTACGACAAAGCTTATCATCACTGGGGTAATCTCTTGTCGATTGTCTCAAGCTTGCTATACTTTCGCTGTTGGTGAATTTTTGGAAACCTTCTTTTGAGATCTTGATGACCTCGCAGCCTTTACTGATCAGCGTGAACCTTCTGTTATCAACAGGTTTGCTTTTTCTGCTTTCTTCTTCTTGATTGATGATCGGCCACGCTCCCTATACGATAGTAGGATATAATGACTTGAGATCTGTAATGCCCGGACAGTCAATGCAAAACTTCCCCATCACTCTTCTTCGGAATTTTTCAATTTTTTTATCCACTCTTGGGCCAAAAAAAAAAAAAAAAAAAAAAAAAAGCGTTCAAATTCAACTCCAATTAAATCACTCACATGCACCAATCTAGTTACTCATATCATGGTCCCCGAGCATTTGAAAGCGGTGAAATTGCCCCTGGGTTGCCCGTGGGGAATGGGACTGTTTGGATTAACTGCCATGGTGGTGGTGGTGGATAACTCCATATAACTGAACTCCCCTCCTTAAAGTTCAAGTGGAATGGGTTGCAAAAACATGTTAGATGTCAAAGACGTAAGTAGGGATGGGATACCTGACATGTTTTGGGATATCGTTTAGAAATTTCTCTACTTACTCTCAATATTTGCTTCCTTCATTGTGACAAGGGGATTTCGAAAAGTGAGGGGAGGGGAAAGCGGAAAAAACCTCTCCCATTGAACGAACTCTACACTAAAAGAAAGACTTACAAAAAGTTCTCCCGGGTTCAACTTATCGACAGCCATGTACACCCCAACACCGACATCCTCACTCCCCATTCCAGGAGATCCCGATCGTAAAGTATCAGATATTGGAAATGTTTCATCAGTGGATTTGTCTTCAGAAGATCTTGTACTTCTAGAGCCAGCTGATTTCGAATGATTCTTAATTGTTGCCACATTGCCGCAAGCCTCTGATCTGTGAATGTTAATCTCAGAGGTTGAGGATGAAAGTACATCATCGTTTTCTTCTCTGTCTTCAGAAAGGAAAGGTTTAAGCATCATAGAATCAGGAGAAAAATAGCCAGCCAGGTTAATACTTTTGGAGGGTAGAGTTTTATGACTTGCAGCTGAAGATTTTCGACGTCTTTCGTGGTATTTGATGTAGGAATCACAAGCACTCAAATCCAATAGACGAACGATATCACACTGGCCCTTTAGTAAAACAGAAGAAAATATTCTATACTAGGCGATGTTTCGTGCAAATTGTCTCATAGTGGCAACGGCAAAGGACTGGCATAAATAAAACAGCGCAGCAGCACTTAAAGGAAGAGTAAATTTTAGCAAACTCTGAGAAACAACCACAAGGCTGCTCAAAGTCAGAGCACGGCTAACTGACAGAACCAATTGGAATTAAACATGTGCTGCGTTTCATAAATGTTGAGTAGTGGCGGGGTGGGTGGAGTGGGTTGCGGCTCTTTGAGTTCAAAATTGTGCCCATAAGATGGGTGGGGTGTTGTGGGATGAGGTAGGTGGAGTAAATTGGTTGGGTGGAGTTTTTGGGCTGAGGTTATTGGGATGGGTATGGTGGTAGACTGCGATCCGGCCCCAGTTCACTCACTTGACTGACGTCATCTCAAGGAATCGCTCTGAACGAGGAATGACGTCAGTCAAGCGAGTGAACTGGGAAGGATCGCAGGCCAGTATGGTAGGTGCGTAGCCTCCATCGTTAACTTTGTGTTTGTTTTTATTTCATTCAGTCTGTTACCTTGGTAATAAAGAATAACCAGCGTGATTTATTGGAGTCTCGAACCATCACTTCCTCGCTGTGATATTCTTGGATCCGACTGATCTCGGCAAGACTACGTAAAGCATTCGTTGGCCAAGTGACGAAGATTGGATTATGACTAAAAAATATCAATATAAAGTATTCCTTGCTCAAACACACGATAAATCAAGGTCGTTGCCATCACTCAAAAGTGGTCCAGTCACCACTCTAGATTGGTCTGGTTGGGAAGTTGGTAGAAAGTGAATTATAAGGCTTTTTAACAAAAAGTGGTCCAGTCACCACTCAAGATTGGTTTGGTTGTGAAGTTGGGAGAAAGTGAATTATAAAGGCTTTTTAACAAAAAGTGGTCTGGTTGAAACCGGACTAATCGCAACGGTGGCGACGGCACTGTAAATGGCATAGAAATCCCAATCTAGTAGTTTTCTTAAGATTTGCAAAACAATAGACAACTTGCACTAAGACGTCACGTGACCCTACCTCCCTTAAACCAAGCAGCAGTATCCTTATAAAATAATTTATTTTGTATCTAATGCTATTTCTTCCGTGTTAAACATTATCTGCTAAAACTTCGCCTTCTTACTAATATCGAGGTGCTCTTTTCATTTCTGGAGTTTATTTTGACACTTCTGCTTGGTTTAAGGGAGGTAGGGTCACGTGACGTCTTAGTGCAAGTCGTCTGTTGTCAAATCACAAACAAAATCTAAGCTTGGGCTTCCTGTGGATAAAGCTTCATCAGGCAGCGCGCTATTGCAAGAACCAAGTCACCACGTTAGAAAAAAATGAAACCGTTGATTGCACTGAAATACTACTACTAATAATAATAATTCTAATTATATAGCACATTTCACATACGTCTCAATGAGCTTTACGATCATTAGGAAAGGTTAATATAACGAAGAGACATCGAGATTTTAAGAGATCTTAAATATCTGAAAGATATAGAAAGGGGCCTTTTTATTTTGGGGATGGCTAATTGAATCTTTTCTCACCATACTGGGAAACTTTTACACTACAGTAAGGGACCACAGAAATAGGCAAGTTCAGAAATGGGGGGGGGGGGCTCTGAAAATTTTATATCAGTAAAATTGAAAATCTTTATGCCCCTCCTTAAACAAAATAACCCTTTCCTTATCATCAGTAGGGGTGCAATTAACGCGCCCTTTCGTCTTTCTCGTCAATATCCGATAATATAAATATTTTCTTTACTAATAAAGACGATGGTACATTTTGGATTCATGATTTCACAATGTAGGTTTGGGAACGCTGACTTTGATTTGTAGAAATTGTCTTCCAACTGCCACGCCAGCGGATATAGGTTTAAGGGATTCGAATTCCAGATTGACAAAAAGTGAAGGAATATATTCCCGCAGCAAGTTATAATTACCTTAAAATTTCTACCCTTCTTTCTAAGTCCCTGGCAAAAGACTTGTCGATCCCAGATGAGAAGAAGTCTTCTTTGTCTATAGAGAGCAACTCTGTTTTCTCTAGGCATACGATAGTTGCTCCACGTTTGACATTCTTTAAGAAGGCTAATTCCTGTAGCAAAAAAAAAAAAAAAAAAAAACCGATATATTTTTTTACCGAGTTTTAGTAGAAAGCACTAAAAGTAAAAAATACTCTAATCGGGCTTAAATAAGCGGCACAAATACATAGCTGGGCTCCCTGTGGTTAAACATCGGTCTGTTGTTCGAGAGGTCTGGGTTCAATTCCCGGCCAGACTAAAACTCAGGGTCTTAAAATAACTGAGGAGAAGGTGCTGCCTTTGATATAACATCTGCAAATGGTTAGACCTACACTTGGTTCGGATGACCACTTTAATGGGAGATCTTACCTATTTAGCGCGTGATCGTTGCTAGGAAACAACCGAAATGAATTTGAAATTGACAAATTATTGTTTAGGCAACTTTTTTCGCGCAAACACCACCACTAAGTTGAATGAGTCATTCTACTGCATTTAATCTTAAAAGTGGTTCATTCATTCGTTCGTTCATTCATTCATTCATTCATTCATTCATTCATTCATTCATCCATCCATCCATCCATCCATCCATTCATTCATTCAT
>JANTNT010121755.1:0-10816 GCA_024752375.1 Entacmaea quadricolor
AATTAATTTGAACTCCTATTTTAAGTAAACTAGCGTGTTGAAAAGCGCCTATCTGTTATACCCTTTTTGAGATATTTTGATTTATATACATATATTTAGAGGGAATGTATGTCAGGTTGTAAATGGTTTTTAAATTGAAATAAAATCCAGAATTTGGCTTCGCTCAGTTTATTTCTTGTCGTTTCTTCAAAGGTACTAGACTGAAGAGTTGCAAGCGCGTTATTCTCTACGGAATTCTCCTAGGCACAATGACTTTGGTACAAAAGGGGCTTCCTTATACATGTAAAATGCATAAAACAAACTTAGATTGTCCTCATAGAAACGCTTGATTGACATCTACAAAAAATAGATTTATTGAAGTAATGTGTTCTTGTGCTATGATATAAAAACAATGACGTTTTAGACCTTGAGATCAACCGTGTTTCCGCTATCAGTAAAGCGAATTCTAGAGGTCTTTAAATAAGGAATAAAACGGTAGTCTTCTGGTCATAACAAACAGATTGTTATTGCATAGATACTGCCACTTACCACTCCATTAAACCTCTAATTACTGGCCTTCCTTTAGTGAACCCAGTTGAAAATTACCTTCGGTTTCTTTTTCTTCTAAGACAAATTCCAAAATTTACGCAATAGCCTATCACATCACCACCACAGGGATCACAAAAAGCATTATAGCGTTGTTATGATTGGTTGAAAGATCGAAACAATGGCACGGTGGCATGCTGCTATCTTTTGAAAGCTATCAGTCACTGTCAATGTGACAGGAGATGTGGTTTAAGAGGGTTCAACATGCTTCTAATTTAAGTTATTTCGGACCATCATTTCGGAAATGGATCCGTCATAAAGTATTTGGGACTGTGTCTTCAAAGACATTCTTCTTTGAGAGCATCGAGGCTAATAGGTTGGGAACTGAGCACTGAAAAACTACTTAGAAATTTATTAATTAAAGAAAATAAGTCGAAGCAACCATTACACAAATTACAACTCATGATCGTATTGAAATACCTTTGAGTACAGGCCCTTTTGCACCACTGAGGATAAGCTGCAGGAGTCGGGTGAAATGATTGGCTAGGGGTCTGATTATATGAACAGGGCTGGCCCGGTTAAGCGGGATGACTTCTTTTGTTCTGTGGCCCCCAGGGAAAAGAAAACATAAAAGGTCAGGCCGCTAAACCGGGCAGCCCGATTCATATAATCAGACCCTAAGATCGATTTAACTCGGCCCGAATAACGATTAACTTAATAAATTGCAAGTCTGAACGACGATTTAGCGAGGTTGGGTTGTCCGTCGAAAATACAGTATTATCATTGCCAAAGTGTTTAAAATTGAATGACTCTGCTCACTACCAACCCGGAACGCATGGCGTACTATTAGACCTCCTTGGCTTGGGCGTAACGCTTTCCTATTTCAGACAACGTGTTATTCTCTTGAGTTTAAGATACTTTGTTTGAGTTGTATCCATATTCATGTGTCTTCTCGTGTGCAACCATTAAACAAAGAAATGAAAAAAGATGATCTAGGGAATGACTAGTGGTCTGAAATTTCTAAATGATTTTTCATCTTATTGTTTACGAAAGGCTTGAAGATGCTGATGATCCAGAATTATTGCACAGGTAAATTAATCGGTCTTCTTAGAATGGCGGTTTATTTTCCACAAATTAAGTTTTTTTCTTTGAGAAATGCTGCTTACGACGGCAAAAAAGTAAAGTTTTGTTTTTTTTATTTTCACCTTCTCCCAAGTTTCTCTGTCATCAAAGCAAAGCTAATGAGTTAAAGATTTAAGTGAAAGCAGTGAATTGCTTTAATAAAATTCGTGGCAATTACTCTTTGAGTTCAAAGACATTCTAATAGTCGCCATTTTGGCCACATGCATAGCGACGAAAGAACAGATAGACTGTTAAGAATCACTGTTGTGTTCTTTTAACACGCTCGATAAAAGTTTAAGTCAAGCTTGTGTCATTTAGAATAAGGCTTTCGAAATATTTCGAGAAATAATTTTTCTTTTACGAAATAAGTATGGTAACTGAAATTACTCTTGATGCATTTGCTTTTGTTTGTATTCTGCTTTTTAGTTGTTGCCTTTTAGTGAATTTCCTATACACACACTCAAAGTCATTGTCAGAAAGGTTGCCCATGAGTAACAAAAACACAAGTTATTTCAATCTTTGTGTGCTTTTATGCACGTATCAGCGGCTTCCCCGGGGGGGAAGCCGCTGATACGTGGGGGTTTGGACACTAACATTGCTCCTGGGGTCGGGAAAATGCTTGACTTCGTTTTTGGTAGAAAAATGAGGTGGGGGATATATCTCAAAATGATGGGAGATTGTAGGTCATGGAAGACTCTAACTAGTAACCAGGGGACATTAAAAAGAAAGATTTCCCCACCCCCAAGGAGAATCATGAAGATTGTTTCTAGTATTTTACAATCTCCCTGGTTAGCCCGGGGTTAGCCCCATCGAGGAACCCGCTGATACGTGCATTATATCACGGAGTTGTTTTAACATTGACTGATCATTCGGATCTTTTTATTTATAATATTCCTTTAAAAAAGAAAAGGAAAAAAAAAAAAAGAAAGAAAAAAGAAAAAAACAGTTATTTAGGAGCTATAACAGCAACATTTGATCCTTGCTTGTTCTCCCAAATCTCTCATGTCCATCATTTCCAAATATCCAAAGAAATGATTAATATCTGTACTGCTAGTTGCTATAAGCCTACTATTCGTACCATAAGTGGCTTTCAAACACAGTTGATTTCTGGATCAAAACATAATAGCAAGGACTTATCAGGAGGAACAATTAATACTGCGGCAGATTTCTAACCTTGGCTTTTAAGCATGCATTTCTAAATAATTTTTCAGTTCGTGTACGGAGAAAAAAACCATGTCTGCTGTCATCTTAAAGGTTAACATTATTTCGCTGCAACGCTTGCTGGACGTCAAGGTTTGGTTGTTGTTGTGCTGGAATTGGAAATGGAATTGTACGCCATGCTGAAAGATCGGGTTTTGTTTTGAATACAGTAAGGGACAATTGCCTGCTCTCCCCTCTAAAATTTTCTTGTTATCTCCCAGATTCTGGGGAGACACGTGACCAGCCCCAACAAGGGTGTTTTTTCTCCCTCAGCAGGGAAAGGAAAAGAACCTAAAAACGAGGTTACACAATGGAAACCATCTTTAACCAAACAAGCCTTTAAACTTTAATCCAAATTCAATATTTTCAACATTCCTGGTACTAATTTGCTTAATATTTTATGCACTCGGATAAAAGTATGATGTTTTACGCGTGACGTATTCGAACATAATTCACCGATCCCGCATTCATTGTTCAACCTCCCTAGTTACTGTTGCTACGTCGGACAAGCTAAAATGAATTCAGCGTGAAACCGATTCCTGAAAATTGTAAATGCCTGTCTTAAAATAAATGAATTCTAAAGGTTTATTAGGGAAAATATCGAAAACTACTAAATAAACTTATAAATTTGAGTTTGTTGGTCGGACATTCTGCCCATTTGGGAAACAATCCATTGTTTGGTGGTCACACAAGGAACGCCGGGGATCGGTGAATTGTCAAATTTGTTAGTTTTGCTTGGCTAAAATAGATCAGATTTGTGTATTTTCAGCTAGCTTACAATTTATTAATATATAGAAAGCGTAGAAAAACTTTATCGATCTTAAAATTGACCAATCGTCATCAGATGTTACGTTCTACTGAAGCTTCCATCAAACCTCCTATAGCTTCTTTGTAGTTGCAACAAAATGCGCAACCCTACAGGCAGCCTAGTGAATAGCTATAGAGCGTCTAGTATCCGGTTAATTGCTCAAAGAATTGATAATCGCCCAGCTGATACGCTAGCTGCACTTGCTTTTACATTAATTTTTTCAAGAGTTTAAAGATTAACGATAAAGAAGCTTTGTTGTCTGCCCTATTCAAGTTCGTAAAAAATACTTTGCTCATCAACGTCTCTCTTTGCTCATCAACAACGTCTCTCTTTTCTACCAATATAATTTTTATTTAGAATCTTAATCGTTATTTAATTTAATTTAATTTAATTTAATCAATTTTGTAATACATTACATTCAGTATCTAATCTAATGTATTGTGGAAGAACTAAACAGAATACAATATAGTGAGCCTTCACAAATATGAACTTTATAAAAGTACATTACATATACTATGGTTTAATAAACAAAAATAAATAATGATTAATTCAAAAGTAAAGAACGGCGAAAACGAAAACGAAAAAAGAAGAAGAAGAAGAAGAAGAAGAAAAACAACACAACAGCCACATTTTTTTGCCTTGGAACGAAATTAAAACGAGACAAGTAAAGAGGTTTTTGACAATAAAGACTGTTTGATCTTTTATCTTGGGTTGACATAGTAGGAATAAAAGTGAATAATATGTCAAGATTCTATAGATAAATGATATATACTAACCAAATAAACTTCAATCTAATAGTTTTTGTCCTCTCTTCATCTTTAAAAATATATTTGAAACACGCTGTCAAAGTTAAGATACCAGTTTTTAGTTTCAATGGATTTTAAAGTATGAATAGGTGATTAAGGTCTCTTTTCTGTGTCATTATGAATACATCGATTGATTTAAAATGCATTTAAGCGCTGAGAAACAAAATGTCCATAACTTTGATTAGGCTTTGAGACTGAGAACAAATTTAAACTCTTGGGGAAGCAAGGTTGGCAAGCGCTGATAACGTAATGCCTCTTACAACTAAGGTCCAGTGTTTGATTCCTAAGCTCCGGAATCATATGAGTAGATTTGTTTCAGTGTTGGTTATTTTCCTTGATTCGAGGATTTATCGGGGTTCTACGGTTTTCTCCCTGCAGCAACAAAAATCCGAACATGCTAATTTCTAATTCATAGTGGTTCGATAAAATTGAGCCATTTTAAACAGCTGGCTTTTGTAATTAAACTTACGATAATAAATTTTAGCGTTTTTAAGTTTCTAAATCCATTTAACGTACTTTACTTTGTCTTTTAGATTGTACTTGTCTTTTTAAAGACAGTTTATTGCTATTCTCTGTATTTTATGGATGGGTTACCAGCCCTCAAAGTAAAAGCGCCTATTTCAGCACTTGATCTTTTAATTTCTCTCACCGTATTTGCAGACAAAAACAAGTTCTTTAAAGTTTGTTTCACCGGAATTCTCAAGTCCGAGATTCTCCAACAGTAGATTATAGGATTAGCGGACGAGTTGAGGAAAATTAAAGTTGAAGTGCATACATATGCAGCTTTGATAACACCTGTGTAGCCGTAGAATTTTCTGACGATTAATACTGAGATGAACGGCAAGTAGAATAGAAGATAACATCCTAAAATATAGGCCATAGTCACAGTGGACTTTTTATACTTCAGCAAACTGAAAGATAGCCTCGGTTTTTGAGAATTTCCATCTGGCGTTGTTGTCGTGGGTAGTTGTTCTGAGTTAATTCGCTTTTGATGTCTCATTACACAACGGAAAATTAAAATATATGAAATAAAAATGACTAAAAAGCTAGCCATGATAATGACAAATAAAAACACACCATAAACAGCGTTTATATTAGCTACAAAAATCTTTGAAACCGCTGCGAGGGTGAAGAAGATCCAAAATGACCCAACCATGATGAAAATACGGCTATTTGTAACGACCTCATTGTATCTTAAGTTTAAGCGGAGTGCAAGATATCTCTCGACACTAATTGCAGCTATAGTCAGTGTAGACACCCCAGATGATATTTCCCCGACAGTTTCAGTGGTGACCCTGGTTGCACAATATAAGTCAAAATTGTTTTTCAATTCGCCAATCTTGTGAGCGACAAATGCAGGCTGAGCGAACATGCCGACCATGAAGTCAGAAAACGCTAGACAAGACAAGAGGACATTTGAAGGAGAATGTAGCGAAGAAGTTTTCCAAATCACGTAGAGAATAAAGGAGTTCCCCAAAGAAGACGAAACGGCAAAAATGGCGTTGATCAAAGCTGTCGCCACATTTATAGGATACATAAAATCCTCAGAACTTTTAACCACCTCAAAAAGGTAACATCTCGATCCCCAATTTCCATTTTCAGATGAGTTCGACATGAACACGAATTTTCTAAAAAATGCTTTTTTTCTTTGTTTGTTTTGTTTTGTTTTTGAGAAGAAAAGCCTGAAATGCTTGGGACGATAAATGCTCACAACTTGCAAGGTCTCTGCGTGACTTGAATGCTCGCCTACATTAAAAAAGACAGATGGTCAATCTGCTTGGTATAAATAGCACGTCACATGCTCAAAGCGAAAACTAAATAAGATTTTAAAATAACGAAAACGTTTTGCCTGAACGTAGAGTTCACTGAGAGGCTTGAATGCTGGGTACGCTAATCATGACAGGTGCATGGTTGATGAGCTAATAGCACATAATTGTCCAAAGCAAAAACTATAAGTTCAATTTCGAGAAACTTTTTATCTAAAATAAATAAATAAATAAATAAATAAATAAATAAATAAATAAATAAATAAATAAATAAATAAATGAATGAATAAATGAATAAATAAATAAATAAATAAATAAATAAATAAATAAATAAATAAATTGATAAATAGATAAAATTAAATTAAAAAAGACAAAAAGAAATTTAAAGATTAGCTGTGAATAATCTAACCTACCAAAAACACTTTTTTTTTTTTTTTTTTTTGTAATTCGCAAATCAATAGAAGAAATAGTAAGAATTGAAAATAATTATAAAATTTGAACTCGATGAATGTGAGTAATTCAAATTACTTGATTTCAATGAATCTTTAGTGCGTGCAGTCAACTTATTATTACCACCGATGTCTCGTTGACATATGGTAATTGCAGTGAATTAAAGAAAAAAACGCTTTTCAAACAAAAGCTTTTTAAAGTGTCAAAAAGAAGCATATTATTAAAAACAATAGATTATGTCAGTCTGAAGTAGTTATTGAGATGAAAACTGCTGGCTTGATAAACGAGCAGTTCAATTCAATTTCAAGATCAGTTGACATGGGTTAGGGGGAGTTTCCAAATTTGTCTGGAACGGCAGTTTTCAGTT
This sequence comes from Entacmaea quadricolor, assembly GCA_024752375.1. Taxonomy (NCBI): domain Eukaryota; kingdom Metazoa; phylum Cnidaria; class Anthozoa; order Actiniaria; family Actiniidae; genus Entacmaea; species Entacmaea quadricolor. The sequence continues at coordinate 7,045 of JANTNT010121755.1, forward strand.
TTCAAGCAACACAGTGGCCATTGCTACGTTTTATTAATTCCAAAATTTATGCATAACACTTAATAACAAGAAACAATAAGCCGGCTATTAACAAACAATGCTATTTTTAAATTATATTCGGCGAGCAAGCAAACCAATAAAGTGTTTTTTCCTGTTACTTGTGGACTAGCCATCAGCAAATAGACCCCTTTAGCAGCTTAGCCAATCAGAATCCAATATTGGAAATATTCCACTAGTTTGTGTATACTATCTAAATTACTGTCAATTACACGTGATCAGAGCGGTCCAGGTGTTTACGCCTACAAGGGGTCAAGTGCTGTTTGTCAAACCAACAGCTCCAAACAACAGTTCTTTTCCAACATTTCTCGACGCTAAAACCACTAAAAAACAGTGTAAATTAATACCCATTCATCAGTCTTGTAACTTTGTGTGATAAAAGCGAACTAATGCACGAGAGAGTAATATAACTCTGGTTCCGAGTAAGGAAAACATCACTGGAAAAACCAAGTTCTCCAACGTTTTCCTTACTCGGAACCATAGTTATACTGCTCTATTTAAAACTGTTAGATCGACATGGATGTGCCAGAGATTTTGAAGAAACGACGGCCAATTTAAATCAATGAAATATGAAAATTTTGGCAATGTTTTCTTTGATAAAAATGTTTTAAACAAGTCTGTTGCCATAGAAACGTTGGACGTTTTCAAATTAAAACAGAACTTCTCTGTCTACAAATGATCTCTATCGGTAGTCTCGTCGTGAGAATATGGAAAATATGTGACTCACTCAGGTCCTGGAGGTAGTTTCGTAATACAATACTCATAAGGCTCGTTTACACACGAGCGATATTTGCAGTGCAATTATCGCGCGACAATCGCAGATATTTGCTTGCAGCATGGAAATCGCACGTGTAAACAGCTGGCGATTATCTCAGCGATTATCGCGTAAGAATCGCCGGTTGTTTACACGAGCGATTTCCATGCTGCAACCAAATATCTGCGATTGTCGCGCGACAATCGCACTGCAAATATCGCACGTGTAAACGAGCCTATATAGAGGTCACCTGATATTTTTCAAAACTTCCAAGTTCATAAATTTTAATGATATTTACTTTTTACGACAAAACTTTTTTTGTGAATTCGCCTTCCAATAATTTTCACATTATTTCTAAATTAACACTGAGTTTAGAGAAAACTGTGAAAAGCGTGATACAAGTCCCTTTTTGAATTCATCGAAGACCGCTGCGTTTCTTGATTACAGACGCGTATACTCAGCCTTAGACTCATTTCAATGTCAAAATCTTCACAGATAGCAACGGTGAAGTAAAAAATGCACAACCTTTTCAATTTCTTCATGGAATATATGAATAATCTACACAAAAACAAGGCTAAGCCTGAGAACATGTGCCTGTAATCAAGGAACACAGTGGTATTTAACGAATTCTCTACTTGATTGGATGGCTTTTGTTTTCTCTCTTTCTGATTTGTTAAGAGCGGAAGCTAATCAACAGTCATGGTACTGTACATTTCTCACTTATACGAAAACATCACTTTACCGTTACCGCATCTTTTCGTTGTGATCGGATGAATCGCACGAGAAAAAAAAAAAAAAAAAAAAAAAAGCTAACAACTGATTCAATGTTAGGGAATATCGTACCATGTACGTGCTGCTGTAAATTTATTCCGTACGCTTTTCTCTCTTCGAAAACAACTCTGTGTATTATGTATTAAATGCCGGACGGAAAAACCTATGTACTTATTGACTTAGTGAGAGAGCCAGACGGGAAAATATTTGGCTCGAGATCATTACGCAACCTCGTTTCCCATGACGATAAGTTCCATACACCATGACCCCGCGCTTGCGTAAAGCTGACTTGAATTCAATTATGAGTCGCCTCGAATTTATAGAAGAAAGATTGACTTTTGACTTAAATTTTGCCTTAACTCTTATATTATTACAGTTTCCTTAATCTCCCAAAGCCCGAAACAACTCTCGCACACCTTATCTTGCTCGTGGATCGTGTTTCTCAGTTTTTATGGTTCCCAAGTCCGTTAAAAATAGGCACAATAATTATCTGAACATCTGCCATACTTGTCTTTGTAAATGACCGAAGATGCCGAAAGGTTATTGAAGCTCAGAGCATCTTTAAGGAATTCAAGGTGATGTCCATAAGTCTGGATTGAAAGTTTAACTAGTATTCCTTTCAAAAAAATTACCGAATAAAACTGCTTAAAATACCCCCTTTGATGATTCCAAAACTGTTTGAAATTTAATAAATTATTGACGAGTATCCCATTTGGAAATGTGATGTTATATTATGTTTGCTACTTCAAGTGTGAATGACTCTTTAAAACATTTCCAAGTGAGCATATAGAATATTGGTCGGTTCCTTTACATTTTTGATTGACGGCAGCGAAAGCACCAAGTTCCAACGTGCAACTTGAAACAGACGAGGCCGCGTAATTATGAAAAGCGCTGTAATCGAGATTTTCGAAGCGCCGTACTTCGAATATTTATTTTCGATGTAATTTCTGTTCCATAATATAACATCCATCGTTTGGAACGTGTTTCGACTTCGAAATACATAAAAATCCTACAATCCATTTGACCTGCAACATCGTAGACGAACAAAAAGGGTTAACATAAGTTTGTGCTTTTTTGCGACATACCTATCCACGAGTTTGCCACCTGGCGCATTTTATTCTTATTATATTTTGTAATGACAATAAATAATTAGGGGACAAAGGAATAGTTTTCTCCAATTATTGCCAATAAAAAACTACAAAAGAGAATAGGAAGCTATAGAGGTGAAATACCAAATTAACAAATTTTAAAACAGAACACCTGCCAGTGCCGTCTTGTATTTTCTCATACAGGAACAAAACTTTATTCATTTTATCTTCTCCTAGCTCCAAGAGATAAATATAAATCAAGTAAGTAAATAACTGCTTTTTTTTCCCTTTTTTGTTGAGTACAGTATTAAGTATAGACGAAATACTACTGACTACTACCACCACCACCACCACCACCACCTATAATTTAGGTTCCAATGCGCATAAAAAGTCTTTTCTAAGGCTGCAATTATAACGATGACTGGGGGGAGGGGCGGCAGGTGAATTTTTTTATTCTGAGAAAATTTTACGATCCCCTTGTAACAAGAAAATATCACGAATCCCCAGGATAGGCCCAAAATTATTCACACACTCCCCTTAATTAAGAAAGCCAATCTTTAAAACAATTTGAGATGCCTCTTAAACGACAAAAAGATATGAATATCCCCCTAAATTTCATCGATAAGGACTCGATAAACAAAAAATTTGCTAGGTTAATTAATTGGTCAATATCAGGGTTTGAGATCATACAGCGGTTGCGGGGAAAACACCTTTGTGCATGCGCGGGAAATGCAGATGCTTCGTACATTGTTCAATGCTTTGTTTAACGGTTTCTGATGTACTTTACCAAGTTGACTCCAGATGAATCCAAGAACCGAAAAAATTCAATCAAAAAACAGTGCAAATAGACTTTGCCCGAATTCGTTAGAGTGACCACGATATTGGCTTGAAGACGAGTTGGAGCTTTAAACGCAGTAAATTTTGTATGAAAACATCCCGGGGGGGGGGGAGACTTCCTTAAAAAATGGGTAGGAGTGCTCGACGGACCTTTTTGGGTCGAAAATAAGTCCCTCGCGTACCTTTTGGGGTCTCGAACTGACACCGTACCTTTTAGGGTCAGTTTTCGATACATGACAATACTTTTTCAAATTAAGTTTGAAAA
>JANTNT010121866.1:0-10812 GCA_024752375.1 Entacmaea quadricolor
TAAGAAAAAAGCATCTTGAAAAAAATCAAGAATTATGTATCAGCCCCATACATTTACTGTAAATAAGCGGCACAAATGCATCCTCCACTTCGGGTTGTTGACTGTGTATGTCTAGGCTTTGCAACACGCATTCCACGTGCTCATCCCACGGGTGACTCGTGCGCAAAATGCAATTACACAGAGCTGTTGTCACGCCGGTGAAAGCTAGAGTTACGCTGCCTTCGACTGAATAATCTTTTCATCTTACCATGGGCTTTACTTCTTCAAAACGAAAAAGGAAAAGTAGCATACTTCTTCTAGCAATCGATGAATACACTACTTTGGTAATACACTTTTTCTCTCGTTCCAGTTTACTCAGGGGGCAAAAAGGTGTTGCACTACCAAACGTTGCCTCATTAATTTAACAAATTTGCTCCCTGAGTAAATTGGAACGAGAGAAAATTTATATTAGCAAAGTGGTGTCAGTTGCTACGTGTGTTCACACCTGCAATATTGTGCGCAATATTGTGCGCAATAATATTGCGCGCAGGTATTCCAGAAGTTGAATCGAGTTCTACTTCTGCAACACTGCTGTCAATCTTGTCTATGGAAAATTCCATCAACTTCCATACTATGTAAATATTTTGTAAATACTTTGGAAAATCACTGTAAATTCAAATTTCCAAACTGGAGGTACATTTACAAAGTATGGAAATTCTGTACTACTTTTGTAAATTGTTTGTAAATTGTTTGTTAGCTGTTTGTAAATCATAGCTGCTAGTTTCTTAAGTTTGGAAATATGTTGGAACTAGTTTGGAAATATTTTGGAAATATATTAAACGTTTTTTGTCAATACTTTGTAAATATGTTGGAAGATGTTAGCAAATACTTTGTTCAGCCAATTAAATGAAATATTATTGTTGCTCGCAGCGACTCAGGGACGAACGAGACAAAAACGAATTCCTGGTCATCACTGCAAGCTGGGTTTAATTGAGACTATTTTACTGGTCGCTTCGTGTCAGATTACAAACCACTGTAAACCAATTCGAAAACTAAGGTTGATTTATTAATGACTTGATCTGAGTTGTAAACGATCGTAAACTGACGACATAAATCGTAAACTAATCGTAAACTAACGACATAACGAATTCCTAATCAATTATGAATATAAAATGCGAAAACAGATTAAATGAATAACATAATCTATATATTAGCATAAATGAACTACTATACAAATAACAACAGTACATAATCATAGAATATCATACAATAGAAAATAACACAAGTTCTAGTGCAAGTTGAAATTAATAAATGTTTCAAAGGATAGTTTCTGAATTGATAAATTGAGCTAAACTAACTCTTGACCAGAAAAAGGGGCGTTAACTCTAATGAATTTGATTTAAGATAGTAAATTATTTACGTAAATTATTTAAACGCATTTTCTGTAATTGTACAATAAATTTCGTACTTTCAGCCCTAAACTCTAATTGACTTAAGACTATAATATAAAAATCACAAGTGCACTTGCATATCGGTCCCGTTTAGCCAAAGGTTACTTGAACACAAATCAAACGATACGTATCATTTAGACCATGCGAAAACTATATCTAACAAGATGCTAACCTAGGCTTGGGCGTGGGCTCACGAGGTGGTAGGGGCAGACATTTTGCCTTGTCCCTACCCGGACCACTCCGCAGCCACGCTTTCTTTTCATGTCCATGATGTCATTCCTTTAGGTCCGTCCTATTGGAAATTGAACGTTTCTATTTTGGAGGAGCGCACCTACCGTGTCTCATTGGGACCCTGTGGGGTCAGGTGCAACTTTCCCGACCATGTACCCTTGTTTGCGTACTTGGTGGGACTTGAAAATCTAGGAAGCTACTATTAAGGCAAGTTTAAAATCAAGGAAGCTACTATTCGGTACTGTAAGGCACGTGCTTGCAAATGTCGCATTAAGCGGCAATCCTTGTTGGATGAGCTGGGCTCTCTCAAGTTCCAATTCGAACAGGGACGGGTTTCTGTCCTCCTGTGCATGAAGCAAGTAGAGAGCGAACTGCACGCCTTTGACCTCGATGATGCTCGCGCTGCTCAGGTCCGATCGCGTAATCGGTGGGTTGAAGAGGGCGAGTGCTCGTCCTCTTACTTCTTGCGGCTTGAGAAAAGAAGGGGTTGTAAACAGCGGATTTCTGCTATCCGCAAACCAGATGGGCAAGTCGCTCGCGACATGCTTGACATCTTGGCGATGTGGAAAGATTTCTACCGAGATCTTTTTACGGCGTCACCTGTAGATTTCCAGGTTCCAGACAGCATGATGTCGAAACTGGAGTCAACTCTGTTTCAAGCGTAAGCCGACTCCTGCGAGGGACCGTTCACTGTCGATGAGGCCCTTGTGGCTCTTAAAGGCATGGCTTGGAGCAAGACTCCGAGTCTCGACGGTCTCCCAATGGAGTTCCGCAAGACTTTGTGGTCGGCCGGAATCTTGTAGATGTGTTGAACACTGGCTTCGAGAACCAAGGAAATGTCCATTTCGCAGAGACGAGGGGTTATCACGCTTCTTAACGTTAACTATAAGATCGCGACTCGGTGCATAGCTGGGCGCCTTCTTAAGGTCATCGGAAGCTTGGTGGCCGAAAACCAAACGTGCGGCCTTCGCGGCCGTTTCATTGGGAATAATGTCTCTCTTTTGAGGGACATTGTTCACTATGCAACGGAGGGCGACATACCATTTGGGATTCTGTCGCTGGACCGAGAAAAGGCCTTTGTTTGGGTGTTTGACTCGTCTTTGATGCACCGCATTTTCTCTGGGATGGGTTTTGGGCTTTCTTTCCGGGGTTGGGTGCGGGTCTTTTACACTGGGATCTCTAGTGCAGTACTGGCTAACGGGTACATCTCTTTGACCTCTCTCGGGGGGTCCGTCAGGGGTGTCCACTAAGTGCCATTCTCTGTGTGTTAGTGGCTGAAGTCCTAGCATGTAGTATCCGTGCATTCCCTCGGATCACGGGGGTTGGACATTCCGCACCTCTTCTTTTGTTGCCAACTTGCCCAGAGTGTCTTCTCTTGGGTGTTTTCGGTGATTTATCGGGGACTGCCAGACGCACCGGATGTCACTGGGCGCCGTATCCTGTATGGTTTTACCAAGCAGGAACGCTTGCCTCCCATATATTCGATTCGTACATGCTTCACATTGCGAAGCGTGCGATTTGGCTGCAGCGGAATGAATTCCGTTTTCGTAACGGCCGCCCCTCTGCAGCCGAAGCCATTCCCTTGTTACAGGGTCGTCTGCGTTTCATTCTCCCCAATGCGTTCAAACGCTGTAAGTCCGGCTCCGGCAGGCGCAGCTTTAAACGGAACTGGGGGGCTAATGGCGCAGTTGGGCGCCTCGTTAATTCTGTCTTCATTGTAACTGTTTGAAGTAGTATCACTGCTCGCCTAACATTCAAGCGAGCGGTGTGTGCTACTCCCCTTATCTTGCCTACCCCCTCAAACACTAGTCTTCTGTAGTCGAAGGGACCCAAAGGTCTTCATGGCACCTCTGGCGACAGTCTATGTTAGCCATGAGCTATGACAGGTTAGTTTCCCTTGACCAGCCTGAGTTGTGGGTGTTATTTTATTGACCACCACGGGATGCCAGTCAATCTCAGCTCTATTAAGGCATGGTTCCTAGCCTGGACTAATACCGAAAATTACCTTTCAAGGTAAAGCAACCAAACTTGGTCAGTAGTAACAACTCACCAAAATAAATGTTTTTAGTGTGTCAGTTGCTATGGAAACTAAGTCACGTGACAACACGACCGCCATTTTGGATTTTCTAAAAAAGTCTCGTGAGAAAGTACACAAACAAGTTAAAAAACCATAAAAAGCACACAAATGTTCACATTTACAATGTCCAAATGGAGCTAATTGGATAACGTGGATTTTACTAGATAAAAAAATTACATTTGACTGATTTTTGTTTTTAAAAAATAAAAAAATCATAAAAACTTAAAAAGATTTTTCCCCTAAATATCCAATTAGTTCCATGTAGACATTGTAACTATGAACATTTATGTGCTTATTCATAGTTTTTAACTTGTTTGTGTACGTCTTCATGAGCCTTTTTAAAATTTAAAATGGCGGTCCTATGGTCATGTGACTTAGTTTCCATAGCAACTGAGAAGCTAAAAAATTTAACTCGGTAAATTGTTGCTACTGACCAAATTTCGTTGTTTAGCTCAAAAGGTAAATGAAATATAAATATTTAACTAATTTTCCGATATTTAGCCCAAGAGCCATGCCTTAATAGAGCTGAGATCTGCCCTCACGTTGTGCTGGTTTCATATAATTGTCATAAAATAACTGTATTAGTGTGATAGTTGTAATGTCGATGTTCCTCTGTCCAGGTTTATGGAGGCGGGGCTCGAAACCCCGGCGACGTTTGGCGTACATGGAAATACCCTCCAGGTTTTGACACTTCAGGAATCCCTTCCTGTTGTGGTGTAAAACATTATTTAAAAAATAACTCGTTTCTAGCTTCTCATATCCACGAGTTAAAAAGGGATATACTAATGTATAATACAACATTGTATGGACGGATATATTCACAGAATGCCTAATTTTAGAGAGAATACCAAAACAACGTCCGTTAAACATTTTTTGGAATGTGGAAAATCTAGATCTAATGTTTACAAATTAGATGGGAGTCAATGTAAATGCCGCCATGGAGTGCAGTTCTTTCCTTAGCATGTGATGTTGTTGTTGTGTGTAATGCAGTCGATAGTCCTTTAAAAGTGTTAGTTAATAGTTTTCAAAACTATCCTGAAAGGTTTTTAATTCTTCCGAGGAAACCATGTCACTAGTTTTAATTTGTTGATTCGTAAGAGTCTTAGCTTTAGATTGACAGTCGTCGCAATATTCCGTAGAGCCCGAGTGCGTGGAGGCACTAGTTTGACTACGTGTTTTAGTCACGATGAAAAAATCAGTAATGGCAAACAAGAAATGTAGGCTGTAATGACCAAAAAGCTATGAAAATGAACGCCGATCACGACGAAAGGTAAAGAAAACGCCTTAAATATCAAAATGTGAACGCTGACATAACAAAAAAAATTGACGCCGAATTACATAAGTAATATTACAATAACGAGAAAACGCGAACGTTGAAAAACTGCTACAGTATATTTTGATAGCGTACCAACAAAGTACAACGGTAAGAAGATGAAGGAAATTGCTCATGATACCTGTAAACGCCGGGTTCTTCCACCAATGTTATAAAGGACGTCTCGACGTAGAGCTGGTATCGTTCTGGTATCTTTATTGAGTTGTTTGAACTCCGACTTCAACTAACTGAATGATTACTTTTACATTACAGCCTTATTTATAATAAAAATTAACTATTGATTATAGGTACTGTCAAATCATAAACCATTACAAATCAGAATGTGATTGGACAGTAGTCCTTGAATACAGAATTAAGGTGCTTAATGAGTCAAAGGGCGGTGCCTGTCAACTATAGATTTAAGCAATAGAATTACTAAAATAATAAGAATTCAAATGAAACTTGTACCTTTCAATAGAGAAAGGTCAGAGCAATACTGCTGTATTAAAATAAGCGAAACTTGTTCGAGAATTAAAGGTGTAATAACGATTAGTTATGTACGGCAAAAGACACGTGTGTCCAAACCAGAATATTCATATGCAGGAGGAGTCAGTTGAGGTTTGAACAGATGTCCAGCATGGTTCGTGACCAGATCAAAAGGTCTAGAAATTGATATTTGTATAGGTAATCATAAGGTCAACATCTGCCATCTGGTAACCCACTAATGGATCTATTAATGGAGTTACTAATGGATTTCCGGATAATTAGGTTGTGGTTTTACTGGACAGCTGATCTTGCTAACAAGTGAGATAGCAAAATGTGTTGCATAACATTAAATAAAGCACGATGAATAACAAAGAAAACCGTTAATTAACTATTGAATTCCATTCATCACTGACCCCGCTTTTTCCTGTTCTGAATATCAAATCCCTCCCCGGCTCACCCAGACTTAAAGCACAATTTTCTTACACACAGTTTCTTATACTAGACTCAAATACTAGAGTATAGCTTTTCGACTGACTCAATGTTAAAAGTCACATGGAATATTAAGTATTTCAATACATTAAATGTGCAATCTTCAAATAAAACATGAAAACTTCTTTCCAAAGAATCTGGAGAGCTACTTTTAAACTTCTTAGTACCTCCATGAAGCCGCTTTCTTTATCCACATTAATTCATCATCACTGTTCTCCATTCTGCATGGTTAGTCTAACGTCTCAAGCTTATGAAATGACATTGAATTCAAGCATTTGAATATATTAAGTCCATATAACACAGTTTTTAAATTGAGTTTTCTCTCATTTATTTCCAGAGGTATGTAAATCGGACTAAAACCAATAACACTTATAGCCATGCTTGAAACAAGAACTTGAGAAATCTAGAATGGTACCGAATGAAACAATGGAAATGTACCTACTAGACAATTTTATATTTAGTGTTTTCTTATAAAGTTATGAATCATTACAATTTGTTGTTTGGAAACCTTTGTCAATCATATAATAAAGCAGATAAATCGCGAGAACCTCGGCTTTTATCCATATACATTCCTCGGACCTTCGGGATGTATATGGTTAAAAGCCTCGGTTCTCGGGATTTATCCCTTCCATACGCTAAAGTGTATTTCACAAGTTTATGAAACCACTCTAAAACCCTGATAATTATTGCACAACTTTTAAACAAACTGAAACACTGACCATTTTTTACACTTTATCAGTAAGGTTTATTAAATCGTTTATTATATTTTTTATTATTTCATTTCTTCATTCAAATAGTAATTAATTAATTTGTTTGATATTAGTCTCATTATTAGCAAGAATGCAAGGTACGTTGTTATGGGCCGTCTTACTCAGCTTTACTTGCAACAGGCCACAATGAACAAATCGCCCACCCAGTTACCGTACTGGCCACATGTACCGTGACAAGCGATCCTGCTGCTACCAAACGTGACAGGTTTTATGTATTGTGTTGTGTGACTGTACATATTCAGTGCTCGCAAGTGCCCTGACTTCTGAGTAAACCCTTTTGGGCAGGTACCACTGGCTAGAATACAGTAGCTGCCCTCTGGCCATTTTCCTGTGAAATTACATTTTAATTAATTGTCTAAGTTTTAATTTCGCGAAATTATATGAGTTTACGAGTGCACACTTTGTATATAAAATGTATATATTATGAACTTCAAGCATGAGAACAAGCGAAATCTGAACACCCTATTTTAGCGTCTATATATTTCAGACGTCCTACTGGAACCTGAGGTTTTAAGGTTGTTAGCGTTGATATTATGTACGGTAACTAGCTTTACCTTGAGTCTGCTTAACGTTTTGGATTTCTTGCTTCACGGCTTGAAGCTCTTGATTGGTATTTTGTAGGAGGGTGGCCTGGTACTGAAAGTAGTTTGCTAAAGCTGGAAGGCATTGTGGGATGGACACCTGATTAACACAGCTCTGATGATACGGAATAAAATATTCTTAATTCAATATGTTAAATATCTAAGGAAGAAGAAAAATCTGAATTATCGGAACATCGAGAGTTAGTATTTTGCAATACTGTATAGAGAATTAGAAAAAAAATCTTATTGAAGTCACACTTGTATGTTTTATAACGGTTTGACATAGATTCGTGCTCCTTACAAACGAAGAAACATGTAGCGGACACAGATAGCTAGAGACAAAATGTAGCAACAACGAAAGTCAAACACAAAATTCATGTTCGTTGTAACTCCACTTAAGGCTCGTTTAAGGCCCATTTACACGAGCAATATTTCCAGTACGATTGTCGCGCGACAATCGCACTGCAAATATCGCTCGTGTAAATTGGCCATTAGTGTTCTCGCCACACAAAGGCCGGCAGCAATACCCACTGTGAGGACGGGACATATTCTTGACTTGCACGTTACGTCATCGCGGCCATGTTGGTGGTATTTAACAAAAGATTTCTCAGCGTCATTGTCTTTGGATTCCCTTGGGAATGGTTGCAAGTCACCAATTTGAGCAGCATTCCAATGTACGTAAGATGACTTTGTCCGCTACATGTTTCTTCGTTTGTACGGAATATAATTTAATTGATGCTTTTATTGATTACTTGTCTTTGTTTGCCAAAACGCTAAGAGTCATTTATGGCGCCTCAAATTAATTTGAAGTGATTTAAGAGAGGATGTCAGTAAAACCCAAACATATCGTGGCAAGTCTCAAAAAATGGATTTTGCCCATACTTTCAGGGTGGATAGCCTATTATTTCCCAATCGTGGTGTATTTAGTTTGAGAAAAAATTTTTTCTCGAGATACACAGATTTAAGTCGGGAAGGGTAATTATGCTAATTGTTAGGGTTTCAAATTGACCAAGTTTAAAGACCTCGTGCAACGATATAATTTAATTTTTGGTATTGACAAAATCATATTCCTTTTGCTTATTATCTAGACTTTATTGACTGTCATTATGAAAGATTTCGTTACAACATGGAATTTATCGCGAATTTTCTCATCAACAAAAGCTTCAAAACAAATGAAAAAAAAAATTACTATTGCCGAAACACTGGAATCAGTTGATATTTAGGTGATCAATAGGAGATAGGTTGATCTTAATCTGTGCCAAAAATTAGCTATGGTAAATTCGTTCACGATTTTCCATACGCGGTCGAAGTTACCGAAATACGCCGTTTCTGCTGTCCCGGCTCACAGGTCTGACACTAAGTCAAACATTTGTGCTTCGAACATGCTCATAAACATGATTGTAAGTTTCTAACCTTGTCAGTGAAGAAGTTTACTAGTAATCCTTTTCGAGAAATTTCATCCTATTTGAAACGAAGAACCCGTTGCACGAGGTCACTAAACTTGGTCAATTTTAAACCCTAACAATTAGCATAATTACCCGTCCCGACTGAAATCCGTATATCTCGAGAACAAAATAATATTTTCTCAAACCAAACACACCACGATGATTGGGAAATAATAGGCTATCCACCCTGAAAGTATGAGCAAAAAAGAATTTTTTTTTGAGAATTGCCACGAATTTTCAAATTTGTTTGGTTTTTGCTGACAGGAGCTCTTAAAGCTCTCCTAAGCTCGTCTAAGTGTCATGCAAGTGATTGACAACAGACTAAGCTTTTCATGATGATGAACTCATACATGTATTTTTAACTCGTTTTTTCTTGAGAATAAATAAAATAGCTATAAATATGTTTTTTAAAAATGTAGAACCCTTTGATGCCCCTAATAAGTTAACAAACCCGTAGCCCGAACGAATGGAAAATAGGGACCAACAAACAAACTATAGTTGCACTATTATCCGAGAAACCTTGAATCCGAGTCACATCTATGAAAGGCGATCACAAACAGCATTTTACCCTTAATCAAATCAAATTAAATTGATTTGAAAATCTTTACACATTCCACGTTATATGTGCAATACGATCTAGCTCTTTGATGAATATAAATTTCATCGGGAAACCCAAGAAATAAATATTAGTTAAACAGACATTAGTAGACGACTCAAATTACATTTTCCAGTTTTCTTTAGTATATGTTTAGAAGTTGACTATTCGATTGTGTGCCTCACAGGATTATTTAAACTCCTTAAGAAGCTTTCCTTAAATTTAATGAAAATCTCCCTAAAAATTCAAGCAACTATTTCTAGTTTTCACACTTTAAAGTATTCAGCTAGTTGAATCTAACGCCTCTCACAATTTCTTCGAAAAGTCATCAAAGCGCAGCATCGTAGCCCAAAGCGATTAAATTTAGGCTTCTCTTTTACTTTTAATTAACAAAACTTCGAAACATGATGGGAAACAATTATTGCACTGTTCAACTTACTTTTTGATTGAGTCCAAAAACGCCGCCAAAAAGAGCAATAAGGAACAAAGCCTTCATCTTCTTTTTATTTTATCTTTTTACTACTCCTGTTTGGATATTCCACTAACGTCCACTTGCTGTGAATGAAAAAATGAAGGTTTTTTTTGCTATTTTAGGTCTTACCTATTTTGCAGGCTCCACACGGCTGTTGCTAGGGTACGCAATAATTATCAGGAAGGAGGCGCTAAAATTATTCCACTACGGCTTAGTTAACTTGAACCCCACCCATACAAAGGCTGAAATGACTTTAACTACCAACGGTTTAAAGCTGAGAATTAGCGTACAACCTCCTCCTGCTGACTTCAAGCAGCTTTCTTAAATTTCATGCGAGCGAAGCGAACAAATTTTTGAGACGTTTTTGACCAATACAGGTCGTTTGCGAGTGAAGCAAGGATCGTTTCATTCTCCAAAATTGAGATTTTTTATATGACCGTGTATCTGGAGCCTGGACACTAGCAAATCGAGCGTTCTGATTAGTTAGATCGCTTATTGGAGCGGTCTAGATTCTCCACGAATTCTCTGCTTTCTCATAGACCATAATGCGCCTTGGGGGGGGGGGGGAGGATAGCCAGTAGAATAAATGTATGCTATTATGACCAAAATTTGTTTGGTGAGCTCGCAAAGCTTATATAATGATTTAAAAATGCTCAGAATTTACCAAAAACAGGATAACAGAAATTTGAACAAGTTTATAAATTTTTTATTTTGTCAATACATGGGTCTGTAATTTTGCAGACGATGTATTGACAAAATATTAAAAATTCTCTACATTAACTGATAAAAAAATGAACGAATTCGAATGATCTTCGCAGTTAAATAAGTAGCATATGCTGTTACTTTGTAGAAAGCTCAGAAAAAATTCTGAGACTTGAACAGGATTTGAACCCATGACCTTCGCGATACTAGTGCGACGCTCTT
>JANTNT010121977.1:0-10811 GCA_024752375.1 Entacmaea quadricolor
CAAAGAATACTTTCTGAAATTTTGGATTGGTGGGCCCTTTGACCCCCTGAAAAAAATTCCTGGTCAGAACACTGATTACTGACTTTCCAGCATGGATCGTGACCAAAATTTGACTAGATTCCCAACTGAAAATTATTTAGATCACTCATTCAATTACATTTTACTTTACTTACCTTTTCCAAAAGCTTTCAGAAACCAATTTTGAATATTCCAGTTTGAAAGCATTTACTTAATTTGCATCATCTTTGGGTATAGTTACAAAGTTTCTTAAAATTCATGCTGGAATATGAACATTTTGCAATAAATTTGATGAGAGGCATAGGTTAAGGGTGCATTGTTTGTGCTGACATCACACCACTTTCACCTTGGGTCCAATTCCCAGACTTTTATGTAAGCACTGGCAAGTAAGGTTGTATGTTGGTTTTGCCTCAAGAGTTTTTCTCCAGTTCTCCAGTTTTCTTCCCCCATAAAATCAACATAATATACCCTAAATTCCAGTTCAATCATGAATGAGGGCCACAGGTTTCTTGCCTTTTAGCTATGAATATTGATCACTGTAAAATAACCAAGACTCTACCAAATTTGCACCGATATCTGCATAAAATTATATCTCTACTTGACTCAGATTGACTCCATTTTTGAACTCAAATTAAATAAATTACAACAAAAAACAAAACAAATCTTTTTGTTTCAGCTTTCAAACTTATCTTATAATCTAAATTATACATTACTTCATTTCTAAGGAAGACTGACATCACAATCATAGGATACAAAGAAAAGAATGATTTGATGATGGCGACATGTTCCAAACAATCCTGCCAAAGCAACAAGAACTATAAAAACACCACAAGTTATAACACCACCAACAATGGACCAGCTTGTGAACACTTTATCCACTTTAGAGTACAAGGGAACTATGATGAGAATAAGCCCAACAACCTGAAGAAAATCAACACAAAAAGTAATAAAATTGCAGATATATCATATCAGCCTCATTCTCAGGCTTTTCTTTTCACTTCTGAGAGAGAAAAAGACCCTATTAGGAGCTGCTTAATTGTTTGATAGTTTTCTTATCATTGCTTGGATAAAGAATATATTGGATGGATGGATGGATGGATGGATGGATAAAAGAAGTAAAATGAATGAATAAGTGAATGAATAAAAAAATCTCTTCATGAATGAACAAATATGAACAAACACTTTACATCTTCATTAATTATGCTTTTTTTTTAATTTTTAAGGTGGCTGGCTACTATTGGCCAAAGACATGAAAATACTTTTAAACAGCAATTTTCTGGAGCCAAATTTAATGCCAAGTTCAAATAGGTGTCCCAAATTCGTTTTTGAGACATTCAAGCCTGAATATACTGTACTTGGTGATTTTTGAAGGAAAGCTAATGAAAATGTAACTAAATTTTTAAAAATTCATGTTGCAAAAATAATAAGAATTTGCAAATATTAAAAAAAAAAATTGAATTTGTAAATTATATTTCAAAAATAAATGCAAAAATGTGAACCTGATGGTCTATCTGTGAGTAAGTCATGAAAAAATTCTTAAAATTTCTGTAAAGCTTGATTTGAACTTGTATCTAAAAACTGAAAAATTAAACAATTATATAGTCCTGAGCAGTTTGAGGGTTTTACCCTCTTCAAATTCAAAATGCCAATGGTTGCTAATAAAAATTTTGAATATCGTCATGGAGATTCAGCTGTATTCATGTGTGCAAGAGCTCGTGGGTGTGTATGGAACATTCAATAGTAGCCAGTCACCTTAAATTTCATTAGTAGATCAAAATTTAGTTGTTTAACACATTAATACTTTAGAAAGATGTTTCAGCAGCTTCTCTTCTTGTAAACCAAACCCTACAAATTTTAAAAAACCTCATATCCCATTAAAAAATAACTATAATTTGTGTTCTCTGATAAGTTGATAATTTGTGCAGAACACTTGCCAAATTATTAGAAGCACTCCTCTTACGTCATGCTTTTCAACACTTCACTCCTGTTATGATAAATCCCTGCACACTTTAAGGAGGCTTGAAAGGGTATTTAATTTTGGGGTACACCCATCACGGTGACCTAAAAAACTTTTCTGGCTTAGTATATAACAGTAAGTCAACCTGTCAAATAAAAGAACATGAAGTAAGGAATCGAATAAATATGGAAATATGATGCATGATGTTACTATAACAATAGAACACCGATAAGACGACCAAAATTTCACATTTAAAAAAATCATAACTTGATAACTGCTCGGTAAAATTTGCTAAAAACCAGCATGTTTTAACTTTATATCTTAATCTTTCGTTTTGAAGAAAAGAAAAAATTCTGTAATAGAAAATTCACAAAAATCTACCATACCACTTTTAACAAGTTCCTCTTTACAGACATTTTTAATTTTTTGTTTGCAGTTTCTAACACTTAAATAAAAACCACATGCAAAAATTAAGAAACTTTTACTGAACCATTTTTGAATTGTTCAAGATTAAATACCAAAGTTTTATGGAACAAAATTTTGAAAAAGACAATAGGTATACGTCATCCTTCGAGCATGCGCACATTCAGAAGAAAACCCTTTCGAGCCTCCTTAAATCTGCACACAGCACACACACTTTTTATTTCTCGAGTAATGTGATCGGGATATCTCTGGTCTGTAATTGTGTACTCAACTAATGAGTCACACTTTGGTGTAAATCAATGCACGTCTTACACAAATATCACAATCATTCATCAGGAGTTACATGAACATGCTTGTTATAGCACTTTTCATAGTTACGCAGCCTCATCTGTTTCAAGTTGCATGTAGGAACTTGGGTTTTTGCTGCTGTCAATCAAAAAATATTGGTCAGTTCCTTTACAGTTTTGATTGACGGCAGTGAAAACACCAAGTTCCAACGTGCAACTTGAAACAGACGAGGCCGCGTGATTATGAAAAGCGCTGTAACACTCCCTTGACTTAACCCAATTTTAATATAAACTTAATCTTTGTGTGGAAAGAAAATACACATGGAAATTCTTACACGTGCGTACCTGAGATGCCCTGCATTGAGTTTTACATTTGTATATGTATTAATTTTTACTGCTTTGAATAATTTTAGCAGTTAGTATTAGATATAATTATCTAATAAAAGAATTTACAAAAAAGCAATCAAGCATTACGAAATGATTGTACATGCTTTTGCAGATTGATAGTTAACTTTATCTTACCAAATACGTGACATTAAGGGCCACCAATGCTTGTTTGTAGCAGTTAAACGCAAATCGAGAAGGTGAGCTAGCCATTTTCGTCTTTTTATAATGTGTTCGTATTGTAATACGGAGATCAAACTTAAATAAATTCACATTTTACCGTCTTTTGAATGACGCTACATAACTAAACCTAATATGCCTCTGCAAATAATTTACAACATGGCTCCTTCGACCTATGTAATGACATCATAGATTTATAAAGTAACCAATCAAATATTTTGTTAAAACAAATAATTCTGGCCAATTGATTTGAGTAATAGAACTGTCCAATCAAATTCACTATTATTTTAAAACAGTAAACCAAAGTAGCAACACAGATAAACCAATCAAAAATGTTGTACTATTTTATCGAAATACCCAATCAAAAATCTTCTTTAGTTTGTATGCTTTCTAGAAATAGCCAATAGGAGTTTCTTTTATATCGATGCAACTAACTTTTTTCATAATGAAGAAGAACCAATCATAGTTGCTGTATTATGTGTATTATGATTAACCAATCAGGATTACGTTCACTTTCTCTCTATAAACACAAAACCACTACTTCGCTTCAGAATCAAAAAGAATAGATTTATGATCCCGGTGATTGTGCTAGAACCACTAGCTGGAGGAACACGGTCTCATTAGAGACTTATTGCCATATCTTATCCGAAGTTCTAAGCGAGGTAAGAAGGGAAGGCATTATATATTTGGTAATTTTTAGAGCGCTTGAATTTCACACGAGCGACTGCATCTAGAAATCACATTCGCCAAGCGAGTTCCGGTTGAAGAGTAAGTTAGGCTTATAATTGGCTGACGAGTGTTCGCTGATTCAAAATCCTCAATCTTTGTCCCGTTTTGTTGTGCAAGTTACAAGTAGGCTAAAGAAATGATAGAAAGTCGTGTTAAGGAATTTAGCTTGGCTAGCAGTATTTTTATTTGAACGCGAGTCGATAACCAGTGTCTGTGATGAAGGCGCGCGTGAGCGACCTGATGTTATAGGAATTTTTCTGCTCATTGTTTCGCTCTTCTTCTCGCTCCACGTTTTCTTTCGCTTAGTTATTCCCGTAAATCGATAGTGTTTCGATCCAGCAATGTTTTTGTTCATGTGATATATCACTGACGTTGGTATTAAACGAAATACAGTACATTCTATCTCTGTGTGGATCGCATCTATAACGTTATTCTAGTCACGCGTTGCAGTCAAATAAAACACGAGTCCCTCCAGCGAGAAAGAAAAAATCTTTCGGGACTTTGTTTAAAATCTGTCCAGCTACTTACGATGCGAACAGTCTATTCAAACAAGATCGTTTCTAGAGGTATCCCAGATTGTACTTCTTTTCACATCGTTTTTTTGTTTTCAAGGAGAATCCTTTAGCGCTTTACAAAAAGGATTCAGTTCCGTTGTGCTAAATAAATGATTGTTGAAGTGGTGATTTGTAAATTGGGCATTTCATGGCATTCCCCTACTGTTAGCTTAAATTCGACAGAATCAACGCTTTGAAATAATGGCATCTTCAAACTTAAAAAATTAGATTTTTGAGTGTGGGCTTCTTTAATTATTGTATATCTATATTCATTCATATATCCTTAATGAAATCAACATATTTTACATATATTTTCATAACCGTGATCTTTCTTTGTCTGGATTGGACATGACCAGTAGAAAAGGCATAACTTGGTATAGGTAATCAAATGGTGGTGAGTGAAAGTAAGGACAAACTTCACGTTTGACAAACAAGTGAAATTTATCCTTAATTTCATGAGTGACCATTTGATTATCCATTAAACTTACTAAAGAGGACAAATTACAGAAAGGAAATATGATTAGGATAGCAATGGTCAAAATTTCACATGTGAAATTTCAGATTATGCATGAAATTTCAAGTAAAAATTAGAGAGAAATTTGTCACCTTTATTATTATATTTGTAATCTGTTTCTTTTCATCTTCTAAGTGAATTGTACTTTACAGACTGTCTTGTCAGTTCCATAATGGAATACCAAAAACCACCAAATATAAGTCCTCGGCTTGTTTTTGTCCAATGTGCCCTTTTAGCCACAGAACAATAGATGAACAATAAAATCGTGATAATGGGCCTATTTTTAGTGGAGTTTATATTTGGAGGTTTATGGTACATTCCATGACTTATTATGATCATATAGATATACACACACACCTAAATAAATAGCATGATACCTCTGATAAAAAAATGGAGCAATCTGATTGGTTCTCTGAGTAGTCAGAATCCTGAAGTCCAAACCAGTTTTCAAAGGCTCAAGATAATAATTTTTGTATTATCTGTATTAATGGACCTAGAAACACACAAACAAAACTCTAACTTTCACTCTATCTGCATTTTGGAGACCATTAAGGCTAGTTAATAGATAATTTCGTCCAGGATATGAGCTGTGATTTCAACCAAGATTTTATTGCAACCTCAAATCATGAATGTAAACAGCTTGCGATTTTATTTTAAACAAATAAATTTGTGGTTGAAATAAAATTGCTGTTGTAATCTCTGATCATGTTGTGTAAAGTAAGGGTAAGAAATTACTGACCCTTTTTTAACCCCCTACACCATTTAAGCCTGATTCTCACTAGCAACACAAGCAAATGCAAGCTCAAGTGCAAGCTGACCCAAAAATAAACAAAACCTTCTGTTTTCTTGAGCTTGTGATTGTTCTTGCTTTGGTGTTTGTGTTGATACTTTTCAAGTGAAAACAAGAAAACTCCAGCAAATGAAAGAACAATCTGCGAGAGAATAGTGACAAATATGAAGACTGTGCTTGCGCATAGATGGAGGCTTGTGTCATGTCTGTTCTGGGTGTGCATTTGTTTGCGTTTGATTGTGTCCCAAGTGAGAACCAGGCTTTACAAAGGTATTAGATGCATAATATTGGAAGCTTATATTTATGGTGGAAAAATTTTCAGGGCCCTTTAAGAGTTTCAGGTGCCCCTGTTTCTCAAACCTTCTCCCTCCCATAATTGATGAACAATCCCTAATCTCTACAGAATTAGATAGTCATTCCTACATTGCATAAGTTCAAAAGCTGAACTGTCTGCTGATTGGTGGAGTGGAGGTATAGATTCTGAGTGGAAGTTAATTACTTGGTGACCTGTTTAATGTTGGATTGCCCCCTAAGTGTTGGTTTTTGTGGAGGGAGGAAAAACAAATAAAAGACACAATTCAAGGAAGAGGCAGAAAGAAACTTAATTTGCAAAGTCCAGGAATCAAACCTGGGACTAAAGAGGTGAGAGGCAAGTGAGCTACTATCAAAACCATATATCCTTTGAACCGTAGAAAAAATTGAGTTGTTACACTTGATTTCTCACTGCTTGTGATCACATGATTAAAAAATTGTTTCAAGCATTTGAAAAAAAAGTTAAATGCATAAGAACAAATAAAATACATTGAAAAAGAGGGAGAAGTGATGATTTAAGGAGCAATGTTGATTCTGTTGTGAATAGAGGGCAAAATGTTGTATGTTTTTTAACAGCAATTCAAACTAAAGGAAGGAATTTCATAGTGTCGTCCTGGTCATTTTCAACAGCTCAATTTTTTTACTCACATGTCAATTTTTTCATAACTCAAGCCATGAGAAATGAAGCATGACAAAGGATGTCTGGTTTTGATAGTATATACCACCCTTAATGTAAATGTAATTATTATAAGTTCATCCTGAGGGGCTTTTCAGAACTAATTTACAATCATCATCAGTGCAGGATGGGCTGCATAGTAGGGGTCCGTTGGCAGCCATGCAGCTTACCATCATGAGAAGATAATTAGTAGTTAGCATGTTATGCCTCCAGTTGGAATAGACTGTTGAACCGGGAGACAATCTCCTACTCTTAATTGAATAGTTCAACAGGTCCTTTAATATCCCCCATGATACAGATTAAGGAAGGGATGGGAGACAGGGTCTACAGTTTAGAGTCCTTATCTGAGAAGACTTGAAGGTCTAACCATTTGCAGATATTATTACAAAGGTAGCACTTTCTCCTCAGTTATTTTAAGACCCTGAGTTTTGGTCTGGCCAGGATTCAAACTCTAAACTTTGCTATCATTACTGTGCTATGTGCAGTATCATGAACACTCACATAAATTTTTGATTTCTTTTTGACATCTTTTTGACAACTTTGATTCCTATTTTTACTGCTAACCAATCAGCTATGAGCAGTTTACTTTGGCTATTCAATGGGCAGAGTACGTAGGAGTTTAGAAAACAATATGACAATGTAAACAATACAAAGCCCATCTAGGAACTCAATGCATGCCTAGATGGTGAAAATGAAAAGGAGCTGACTTGGTTTGGCCCACCTCTAGCCATCAAAATTGTCAAAAAGATGTCAAAAAGAAATCAAAAATTTGTGTGAGTGTTCACAGTACAGTGTGTAGCACAGTAAAAAGGCGAAGTGTTTGATAGCATATATGACCCTTAATATAGTATCCTGATTGAATTTAAAGAATCCTAGTCAGTCACATTTTATTTTAGGGCAGCATAGGTGGTCTACACTGCTATGGCACTGTCCTCTCACCAATGTAGTACTTTAGTGCAAGGGGTCTGTGGATCGAGCCCCATGTACAAAGTCTTGTATGTGAGTTGAGTTTGTTTGATGTGTTGTTCTCTCCTGTGCTATGAGGGTTTTCTCCAGGTTCTCTGGTTTTCCTCCCTCCATAAAAATCAACATGTATGTGAGTTTGAGTGTTGTGTGTTGTGAATACTGAATGTAGTGGTAGTGTGTGTGGACTGTACCCAGTGGAAGAGTCCCTTAGGGGGAGTTGTGGTTGTAAAATATGAGGTTTTTTTTACACCTGTGTTTTGTTTACATATGGCAATTTATTTTTATAACTGCATGGATAATTCTATCTGTTGATGATATAGCCAATTAGATGTCACCATTGTAATGCTTTGATGTATCAATTATTTTAGGAAAAACTTGGTCATGCTAAATTCAAATGATAATCTTAGCAACGTGGGGGTCATTCTTTGAAGCAAAATATGGATGAATTTAAGAACAGTTAAACTTTTGTAGAATGGGTAAACCCTTTTAAGCCAAACTTTGAGCTTTTGACTTTGGGTAGAGTCTTGATCACAATAATTAAATTGTGAAGGTCATGCTCTAATACAGGCAAGGGCTTTTGTGACTGTAGTAGATTGTTTCAAATATGGGGAAGGTGGTGTCATCCCTTGCCTCTGTTGAGGTCTGGAATCCAGATATGGATTGCCTCCTTTTTCCCTCTTTCATACCATCATTTTAGATATCCTAGGCAGTTAAAATTTTCTAGTCTTTAGTGTTTTTAATAGTGTGCGGCATTGAATAAATTCATTGTGAACATTGTGGTATTCTATAAATTCATTCTCATTGTGAACTTATTCCTGTTTTTCTTTCTTTCTTTATTAGTGTAAAACTGGCTGAAGCTGCCTGCACTTTGTCTTCTACTAGAATGTCATCAACGCCAGTTGCTGAAAACTGGTGTTACACTCAGATAAAAGTCATTAAATTTTCATATATGTGGACAATAAATAATTTTAGTTTTTGTCGAGAGGAAATGGGGGAAACATTAAAGAGTTCGACATTCTCTGCTGGAGCTAACGATAAAATGAAATGGTAAGCTGTACTTGACAATAATGACACTAATGCTAATCCTAAACTCCTTGCATTGACTAATATTGTTTTCTTTCATTGATAGGTGCTTACGTGTAAATCCAAGAGGTCTGGATGAAGAAAGCAAGGATTATCTTTCACTCTACCTTCTTCTTTTATTATGCAATAAAAGTGAAGTAAGGGCAAAGTTTAAATTCTCTATTCTGAATGCAAACAGAGAGGAAACCAAAGCTATGGGTAAGTCATAAAATATGCATAAAATTAGCTTCTTAGATAAAGTTGTCATTTTCATTATCAAGTACCTTTTTCAATGGGTATGTAAACAATATACATATACTGGTACATTATAATTAACTCACCCTCACTGTCACTCCTACTTTTCAACAATATATAATATACATAATTTCACAAGTACATACACATGGTGTCTACAGATCTTTATCATGCTGGTGTTATGTGGTGTTCCAATCAAACTATTTGCTAACTCAAATCACACTAAGTAGATTGGCAAAGCCTAAGCACCAAAAAAAAAACTTGTAGATGTCTGGAGTTGTCTGGGTCAGTTAATTATTCGGAAAATAGCTATAAACATGATGGTAGTTGTATTCAAGCATGAGAGAAGTCAAAAAAGAACATAAGGTGTCCTGATTGTTAAGGGAAGGTTAATTTAATATTATGAGGGGGCATGAAGAATTTCAATTTTAAAATTAATATGAAATTTTGAACTTGTCAATTTTTGTGCCCCCCCCCAGTCTGTAAAATTCACCAGGTATTGACACACTTATACCAAATTTGCTTAACAAAGAAGGCTAAGCCATCTTTTATACTGTGAGAAAACATGACAGACATTTGAAAACATGAGAGAAATGTTAAAAAGAACGAGCCATAGGCGAGTGCTTTTAACATTTGTCAAGTGTTTTCAAATGTTTGGAGTGTTTTCTCACAGTATAAAACATGGCTTAGCCTTCTTCATTTGTTTTATAACATAGATTTTAGGCGTGCGAAGACGGTAAAGAACGGCAAAGGCAAGCATTTCGAGCTATAAAAGCTCAAAAAACGATTACTTTTTAAATTTTACGATTGTTTTTATATTTGTTTATCCAGCAATACAATCTTAATCAGATGACAAACATTTTTCGCGATATTTCAACTTCAAAGGCGAGTTTCTTTGCGATTTTATGGCCAAAACAAGCAATTCAAAACAATAAAACATAGGTTTTCTATGTTATATAACCTGGTAAAATAGGTTTTTAGCCAATCATAGCACACATACTATCAAATCTATATAATAAATAAAATTAAAATAAAGATGAACAGAAGTTTGCCTTTCCCCTTCCCCAGCTCAAATGTGAAGCCCAAACAACATATAAACCAGGGGGAAGGGGAAAACCAGTAACTGATTTTATCTATATTTATGATGTGTAATTGTTCCAAGATTATTACCAGCTTTTTTATGGGAGTCTCGTATGTTTTGCACATGATTGATGGTAAAAAATTTCAATTAGCAATCTCAAAAATAAAACTGCCCCTCTCATCATATTAAATGAATGTTCCTTAATTTCTTTACCTTCTTGAGTGCTCTAAAACTTCCAAAGTGTTTTACCACTGCCATATCACATGAGCAATCATTTTATATTGACTTTATAAAACATTTCTGTTATTTCTAAACAATGATATTTGCCAGTAGGTGCAAAACATGTCTGTCCCTTGATGCAGACAGTTGTAAAATATCACTTTTTGTAACTGGACAAAGGTTGCACAATTTTAAACAATCATTTGCAAAAATGCTGGTCTGGTCAGTTACATGTAGATACAGAGCAATGTAATATATACTAGTATTTATCCCACACCATAGGAAATACAGCCAATCAGACTGCAGGAAAGCATTGTATATCATTGTTATTTTCTGATGGTGTTGGATAAAATGTAGTTATACAATGCTTGCTCATTGCACACCATGGAATATCCCACTTGTCA
>JANTNT010122088.1:0-10810 GCA_024752375.1 Entacmaea quadricolor
AACGAGATCGCCAGCCAAATGTTCCATGTCTACATAAAATGACTCAATCCGCCATGAAAATTATTTTCAAGCAAAAAATACACGCATGCGCAGACAAATTCACTACATGCTACTTTGTTTTTGACTGGTTTAGAACTATACAATGGTATCTCAGTTGGTTGGGCGCCGGTCTGTTGTGAGGGAGGTCTGGGTTCTAGTCCCGTTTGGACCAACACTCAGGGTCTTAAAAAAAACCGAGAAGGTGCGGTGCTGTCTTTGCAATAATATCTGCAAATGATTAGACCTTCAAGAATTCTCTTTACTTGTATGATGGGGGAAGTTAACCTGTTGAATTGTTCATATAAGAGTAGGATACGATAATGGCTGCTTTTATAGCGCATTTCACATACGAAGGACTTTATAGAGTCAATTAGTAGGTTAGTATCTACGTATCCAATTGGAATAGGCTGTTGAACCGAGAGACACTATCCAAACTCAAATCAACAAATTGTAAACGTTTGAGAAAAAATTGTCATGTGACCAGTGTCAAAGTCCAATAAACAGAAATAAATTCTATGCACACATGATCGATGATCAGATAAAGAGCTTTTTTCATCGAATTTAGTTTGAAGCATGTTTGTTCTCTGAATATTCGTATAAGTAAATTTGAAAATATTCAAATTTTACTTGACTTTGAAACTTTGGTCTTGTTTGAGTTCTTTTCTTTCATCTTTACGTAAAATTAAGTGTATCTTAGGGCTGCATGATAAATAACCCCGGGATAACGAAAAACTAACCTTATGATGCATATAAATAATGGTTAATTCTCAATAGGCCTTCGCTGACAAATCTCAAAGAGAGAATGGAACCCAATTACTCTCGTACAAAATTGTTGGGAATGTTGGCGAACGCTCTTCCCGCTCTCATCTCCACCAGAGTTAATAGAGGGGACTGGAGTCCCCTCTATTAACTCTGTCTCCACCAAACTACCTACAGCGCCCCACCAAAAAGGAACGCTAGCAACACAGGCTAAATTTAGATACGCTAACAAATAGCTCAATGAATGTGTCTTCCTTTGAACTTCAAGAAGGCGAATTGACTTTTTATGTAGACTAAAATAAGGATAGCCAGAGACGTATATAGTGACATTGATTAACCTGCCAACTAGAACATGTATAATTAGCAGTTCCACGAAACCGAGTCGTACATGAGCTTATAGCGAACGACGCGCTATTAGCTATCAGCCATGTACGACGAGATTGAGTGGAATAACTGTTTTATAATATAGACAACCACAGGATCATGAGAAATAAAAATATAGTCGGAGTCTGTTCTGAGTCGAAGTTCACCGAAGCGTTCGGCCATTTTGTTGATCTCTCTTCTCACGGTATATGAGCTGATACCCTAGTAGTAGAGTAGCCAATCAGAGCGCGCGCTTGCCCATATCCAGTGGTTGTCTATATTAGGAAACAGTATTCCACTCAATCTCGTCGTAATGGCTGATAGCCAATTCACTTCGCGCCTTGTTGGCGATCAGCTCATATACGACTCGATTTCGTGGAATAACTCTCAAATAGACAACCCTTAGTATGTAAATAAGTACAGGGATATACAAATGCTGAGCAAAAAATTCTGATCATGACAGAAAGGGCTGGGAACGAAGCCCGGCAAGATGTTTGGGAATATGTTAGTTTCCTACAAAGCTTTATAAACATTTCACGTTATCACAAGAAAATGAAAAACAAATCATAATTCCCTGATCTTGATATAAAACATTGAAAATTATATGTTAATTACGCTAGTTTTTTAAAGCTATTCTATATATTTTACTTTTTCCTTTCTCTTTTTAATTCTCTCTCTCTCTCTCTCTCTCTCTCTCTCTCTCTCTCTCTCTCTCTCTCTTTTAGAACCCCCTGTATTGGTTCATAGCTGTCTAGAACCCCCTGTATTGGTTCCTAGCTGTCTAGAACCCCCTGTATTGGCCTCTTTTCGTGACTCCTTCCTTTGGTATTTCAACATTCAAATAGATTATTTCCATCTGTCATCTATGACAGTGACTTTCTTTAATGAAAGAAATTAATGAAAGAAAGCTATCATTATCACAATTAAGACTCACAATTTGATCCGATGACTCAAGGCGTCATTAATAATATATACTCCTAAAAATCATATGACGTATTAAAATTATATCTAAGTATAAACGTTTATTAACTATTAATGGACTTTATTGAACTCTTTTAATTCAATGCCACTTGCGCTAATGATGAACTGACAATCATCAAGTTTTCGAACGATAATTGTCTTTGTCTAATTTCCTTCGCCGTAATTTCGGAATATTCTACCTGTTGTTTGAAATGCTATAAATATTTTCGATTCTTATAACTTTCACATAAGATTGCTGATTGTAAAGGACCAGGTTGTCAAGTGGATATTTCCTTATCCAGACTGTATGGATACTAAAATTCGCGATTGGTTGATTCACAATTATTATTATTATTAAGAGTCATCTTCTCAACAACCCGTCGTGAAATACGTTGAGACAGAATTAACAAAGACATATTCAGAAATATAAGTTTTGAATATTGATAACTAGTAACCAAAACATCGTTTAAGAGAACAAGCTTTGCCAAAAAAGAAAAAAACTTGCAGCGGTTTTTATTTCTTCGCATTTTTTTTACTCAAAATTTTGCAATGAAAATCGAAAACAGAGGAAAAGAGAATTCTTAAGACACACCTTAATGTCCTTTAACGACACAAGTCCGCTCTAAATATTAACCCATTATCAACATATTGAGCTTAATTTCAATACTACCTTTATGATATTAAATAAACTTGTCCAAAATTAAACATTTGACAATTTAAATTAATTAAAGGTTCAAACTATCTTACCGCAAGGCTTATTAAATTGAGCGAAGTTGTGGTAGCTAATTATCCTTCAGCTCGTGGCAGAAATTGAATTACTAAACGTATACATATTAATAGTGTTCATAACAGCATTTTTTAAAGTGATAATTAAAGACCCAAAGTCGCGTAGTCGTACAATTTCCACGCACTACTGACAACCTTATTAATGTTGTGGTTTAAAAAACTTTTATTTTACAACCACAACTACCCATAAGGGGCGCTTCCATTGGGTTTGCTTCACACACACTACCATTATCAATCAATTGTCAGCTCTTTTAAAACAAGACCCAATCAGAGAAGGGTGATCACGGTTCACGTGACATCGGCCAGCCAATCAAAGCAAACTTAAATATTTATTTAGCTTTCAATGAATTTTACAAGTATTCACTCTAAATTGTCAAAGTTTGATGCGAAAAAATGCCTTTATGTATTCTAAGGAAAATCAAAGAGATATATATGAAGACCAATTGTGGAAAGTATCACTTAAAGCTAAGATATATTTCTATTTGTTTTCCCCTCACAAAGATAAGCCTCCATTTCTCACCTCGAAAGTTTTCGCCGAAATATGGCCTGTCTTTATAATCCCTTAATTTTTTTCAGAATTGTTATACTGTGTTTTTGTTTATACCAATAGATGCTTTCATTTATGCTTAAAAAGAAATAACTCAACGAACCCCAATGCACCTCCTACCGTTTTCATGTTATATTCATTCTTTGATGTTGTGTAGCTATGCGTATGCCTGTCGTTATGTGACGTAATGTCACCAAGCTCTTATACGTACACTGTTAGAAATATGAATTAGAAAATGCTTAGTAAAAGCTTAGAAATGCTTATTAACCATCATACTGAACATCGAACGACCAAATTAAGAGAATTTGCTATTTTGAATCAGGGAAGATCTGAAATAGTGAGAAAACATTGAATATTTAAGCTTAGTTGAAATAACGAGACACTGCTGATAAGTTGCAAAAGTTTGATAGCTTCCCTTGAAAATCCTCGAGAAAAACACATATTTCAGAGACAAATTGGTCATTAAAGCCGAAAGGCAAGTTACAAAGCAATTTTATAAGCTTAAAACTAAACAACCTAACTGACACATGAATGAAAAGTCTGAAATTTTTATTATCAGAACTGTTAGCCGGAAAGTCACGACAACATTCAAATCACCTTCGAAATTTTTACTTTGATACTGAATTTATTACAGTTGTCAAGTTAAATCTATACAATGGCTTACTTCAAAAATTAAAGTAACTATTAATTTGGATGATACAGGGAGAGCTTCCTTGTGTGAGTTTTCGGACTTTCTTTCCGTCAGGAAACAGACCAAGAAATATCAGTCGTTCGCAAAGCTTGTCAGGAAAGCTATGTGGCCACCAACTAATTTCAGCGAAATAAAGGACAATCATTTAACAGTAAAGTTGTTTAGAAATTTAAAATCTATGTACTGTAGATATAAATGTTCTGAGGGTTGGAGAAATTCAACACCAAACGCTTCCACAGCTATCGTATCCATTACTTGTCAAATGATGAGAGCTCTGTTCTGAACGACAGCCAAGCGCAACTGAAGCGAAAATGACTAATAGACCCAATAGCCTTTGCGAACCGTGATCACCCTCCTCTGGGACCCAATTGAGTGTTCTTTGTGTAAACAACAATTTATTAACAATTACAGTACAATTCAAACAAGCAATAAATAAGAACCATTTCAGCCGATTCCTTAAATAGTGTTTCCTTTATGCATGTTTTTACTGTACTCTAAGACTTATTTTTCTAAGGAATTTAAATTATTAAGGAAGCTTGCCTGTAAATTATTCATTGAATATGACTTAAAATCCAAACTATTTTACTCGACTAAGTCAAAATATTTTTATTATTTTGATTATAAATTTTTGGTTCACGAGTTGAAAAAAGGTGTTCAGCTTAAATTTGAGTTGTGGTCTGTTGGTTGGTTGGTTGATTATGATTGTACGGGCGTAATTGATCGCCGATTGGACCAACACTCAGGATCTTTCATTAAAAATACGGTGCGTTTATAAAGGTGTTGTCTTTCAAATTACATACATGTGGCTATGTGGCTGACATGACCAGGTAGGAAAAA
Organism: Entacmaea quadricolor; assembly: GCA_024752375.1. NCBI lineage: Eukaryota > Metazoa > Cnidaria > Anthozoa > Actiniaria > Actiniidae > Entacmaea > Entacmaea quadricolor. The sequence continues at coordinate 4,983 of JANTNT010122088.1, forward strand.
AGGAAGTACGATGTTCTCGCAGAGACATTGAAAAATAGCAATGATATCGATAGAGTAATACAATATGTCAGTATTTCGCATAGTCATGTCTTACCGCTGTATTTGTAGGCTTTTATGTCCAACACAATCGTTGCTTTGTTAAGGACAAAGAAGCTCAACTTTGAAAAAAACATCTAAACAATTTATTATTTCTTTGAAGTTTAATTCTTTAATTCGAAAAGATCAATAAAGAATGGTTATATAAGGCCTTTGATCTAAATCATATCATCCACTCGCGATATAGCTTTGGCCGAAACACACATTTAGAATATGAATGCTAAACTGTTCGTCATAACGTCTTTCGTTATGCTGGTACTATTGGGTACTTTAGTCCAAGATGCAGAAGCGTTTCTCAAAGGTTTAACGGATGTCAGGAGAAGAAAATCAACAAAGAATGAGGTAGTACTATTGTTTCTCAAAATTTGTGAACTATATTTGGCTGCATCAGTGTGAAATTTCTCCATCCCATGTGTTTATTGACACTGAAATGCAAAACTATGCATGTAAACTTTTATTAGTCGCCTTAAAACGACTCCCAGCCGGCCCAACCCTCTCCCCAATTCCCCTCCCCTCCCTCTATGCATAGGATTTTCTGTTGTTACTAACTAGTTCATTGTTCTCCACCTCTGTTTCCGTGTTTGCATGAAAGGGCGTTCATCTAGGCTAACTTATCCAAAAGTGTAAGGCCATCTAGCTGCTGAAAATAGAGGAAAAGAAAATAAGGAGGATAAGGAAACGAAGGGAAATAGGGGAAAAGACGAAGAAAGATAGAAAAAAAGAATGAATGAATGAATGAATAAATGAATGAATGAATGAATGAATGAATGAATGAATGAATGAATGAATGAATGAATGAATGAATGAATGAATGAATGGAAGGAAGGAAGGAAGGAAGAAAGAAAGAAAGGAGGAAAAAAGAAAGAAAGAAAAGAGGAAAAAAAGAAAGAGAGAAAGAAAGGAGGAAAGAAAGAAAGAAAGAAAGAAAGAAAGAAAGAAAGAAAGAAAGGAGGTTAAAAAGAAAAAAAGAAAAAGAGAAAGAAAGAGAGAAAGAAAGAAGGAAGGAAGAAAAGAAGGAAGGAAGGAAGGAAAGAAGAAGAAAAGCAAAGGAAGGAAAGAACAGAAAAAGAATTGGGAAAAGAAAGAGAAAAAAGAAGTGTCAGTATTTTGTACATTACAACTAGATTATGTTTGTAGTGATCGTAGATCATACTTTCGATCGACCCGATCAAACTTGACAAACCTCGAACCTGGCAGTAGTTCATTAGCGCGTTACCTTTTTGTTTGTTATTTTTGTTTCAAAAACTTTCTTATAGTATGCTTTACGGAATCGATATAATCGATATCTTTAATTGAAATTGCGTTGTCGTGTTTAAGAAGTATTAAAAACAAGTATTATTGACAAAGCTTTTACCATCAATATTTTAAGCTTGTTTTGAACATCTCGTTAAGGAGTCCCGATGGAATAATCTCGGCGCGCGACCTTTCAACTTCGAAGCGCAATTACGCGGACGCAAAATATATTATTAGGGAAAAAAACCTTCCCAGGTTATAAGAGAAGGAAAGAAATTTTGAATGATAAAGCTTTAATTCACAGTCGCTATAAAGCGTTGGCACTTTTGCTTTGCTTCTAATTTTCTCCATTTTTTTTTAGAGCTACGAGGATGCTAAGTATCATAACAAAATAGCTGCAAAATACGAGTCATAGTGATCTAAATTCTCTCTGATCTTTTGGAAGTCAAATGCCTCGATTTCTTTCAAATTTTTAGTCATTACTCTAAAAGGATTTAGGAACAGATCTAGATCTTGATAAAAAAAGGAACTCCAAATGAGCGAATACACTTTTTTGGACAAGGTTGCCAAAATGTTATGTTTTTGCACAACTTTTTTGTCTAAAAACTTGAACGTCAAATTTCTCGAAAACGCTCTCACAGATTTTCTTTAAATTTTCTGAACCTTGATCAAATTACCTCTACTCCACTATATAAAGCGCGTTTTAAAATCTTAGGTAAAAAAATGGAGAAAAATTGAATCAAAGTAAAAACACCAACGCTTTATAGCGGCTGTAAATTAAATGCGATTTCATCAAAAGCTTTATCATTCAAAATTTCTATCCTTCTCTTACAACCTGAGAAGGTTTTTTCCCCTAATAATATATTTTGCGTCCGCGTAATTGCGCTTCGAAGCTGAAAGGTCGCGCGCCGAGATTATTCCATCGAGCCTCCTTAAACGAAGCTGCAATTTATTTTTCTTCTAAATCCACTTCTTTTCAAACCCACTTTTTCAGTAGCCTTATTAATCAACTTCAAAACATTTTGAAATTGCATCTTTTGTTTCAAGAATTTCCATATCAATGTATCTACGCAAGCACAAACATGAAACAATAGATCTATAACTTAAAGGAGTAGACACGCAGTCTGAAATGTGTCAACTTGAATGGATCCATTATTTAGTCAAATAGTAATAATACAGTTTCACTGAAACATTAAACAAAACTTTCGAAAACTATTTAAAGGGAAAATAGTACATAAATTCTTTCTAAGTTGTCGGAGTCGATCGCTTTAAAACTAAAAATGAAAACTAAAGTTGCTTTCGTGGTAGTTCTTGTTATGATTGTACTATTACAATCGGTACCTCAGACCAGTTCAGCTATCAGTGGGACAGGACAATGGGGCAAACGATCCAAGGTAAAGGCCTTCAATCTGATTGCTTTACAAATGAAATACACAGTTCTACACTAGCTTGTACAGTTTGTTTGACTGAGCCGCAAAGCTGTAAGAGTCGACCGATCTACAGAAAAACTGTAAATTGTAATTGCAGAAAGGAAAGTTTAAGTTTTGAAAGGAAAAAAAAATAAAAACAGTTATGAGAAAATGATTATATTTCCCATTCAAAAATTTCCTTTTCATTTAATCTTTTTTGACGATAAGAGTTATTATCAGGTATCGAAATTCCATTGTATATTTTTGGTGATACTTCATATTTAATTTAATCGAATCCTTAATCGCACAATGATCGAGAAATACAATTTGATCATTACAGTTAAAAGATAGCTTAAAAAACATAGAAGGTCAAGGAACTAGGGAAGGGTGAGGCACTCAAAAAGAAAAGAAAGAAAGAAAGAAAGAAAGAAAGAAAGAAAGAAAGAATTTGGTTTTTTTTTTTTTTTTTTTTTTTTGTTCGCTTAGCCAGTCAAGCCAGCAGATCTCGTACGTCTTTTGGATGTTTTTGTTATACTTGTTATATATTTTTTTGTTATACTTGTTATTTATATATTTTTTTGTTTTTAAATTACAGAACTGGAAGAGAAATGAAATGGTTCTCAAGACGGCAGAATACATTTGTAAAGCAGCAAGAGAACTCGACTGTCCAACTTAGAACAATGATTAGGAAATATTTTGCATGTAAAATGTTGGCTAAGGTCAAACTAATTTCTCAGAATTCCACAACGAGAATGTTGAACTTTTTTGCACGATTTTACTTTGATATAAAAACCACTCAATGAACGTACATTGTGAAGTTAAAAAATGGAACATAAAAATGCTTATTTCTGCAGGTAAAAAGTTGGCAAATGTCAAACTTGTTATGCTCGGGTCGACAACACATATACTCGATTTGATTTTACTTGATGATTCAAGAATTATTGACAAATAAAAATCACTTTGGAAATGAAAACTATGCTTTCTTACTTCTTCTTTATACGCTTAAGGCCCTGTTACACTGCAATTTTTCAGGCAACTTGTCTCGCAACGACGTTGCGAGATAAAAACAGCGCGTTGCGGTTGCAAGAACGGGGTATGTTACACTAGGCAATGTTCTGAGCAACTTGTCTTGCAATGGCGACGGCAAGGGACTGGGATAGGGTTTTTGAATGAGACGAAAACTTTAACGTTGTCAAGAAATCATTGTTGACTATTTTTAACTGAAAAGATGTGTAGCTAGGACTTGTAGTTAATAACTGATAAGGGATGTAGCTAGGGTTTTTGAGAGCTAGTGTGCGTGATTTTGAACAAAAACAAAACTTACAAAAACATCAACATCAGAAACAAACTTACAAAGTTTTTAAGGAAATACGTATATTTTATTCTGGAAAAGGATGGTCACGGACAAGCTAGGACCCCCTGATACGTCCCTAAAATCCCATCAAGTTGATGGAATAAATAATGGTCACTAGAGAGAATGACATGTGTTCTGAAATAGAAAAAAATTACATCCAAGAACAAAAGAGTCGGTTTGGTTTAAATTGATACTGACAATTCTATTGAAGCAACTATTTTAGCATTATTTTAAACTATAAGCAAGAAATAAAGTATTTTCAAACCGTTAGAGACTTACAAAAGAAAACTATAAGGATTAATCATCTAGTTTGAGCTGCCTCTGTGTATAATGCATAGCATCGATGGATGGATTGTAGGTAATTTGAAACACCGTGAATAAAAACGAGTTAACTGACGTTTCGGACGGTAGTCCTTCGTCGGAGTAAAAGAGAATATGATGGAAAAAAACATGAGTTATATACAGTGGGAGAAGAGAGAAAAAGTTACCGAATAAATGAAAGACGCTAATCGTTTTAAAATAGGTGCTAATATAAACAAGAGGGACGCTAATTTTTTAAAAATAGATGCTAACATAAACAAGAGGGACGCTAGTATAAAATCTAAAGAACAATGGTGATAAAAAAAAAAACAGAGACCAAACAACACAATATAAAGTAATAAACTATTGTAATAAACTATTGTCTTTTCTTTTACTTCGACGAAAGGCTAACGTCCGAATTCGAAACTTCAGTTAAGTATTATACTCGATTTTTATTCACGGTGTTTGAAATTACCAATACAACCAGTGGCGGATCCAGGATTTTTCAAAACGGGGTCCAGATTTTCCACTTCTTTGCTTTTGCTATATGAGTGTTGTTGTTCGTTTGAATACAAATTATAAAACTTGTCTCACCTTATTTATATGTTAATCAGTCATCAGCCAAAACAAAATAATTAAAGTCTACAGAAGATATTTTTCTTGATATCCAAAACTTCAAACCTCACAAAATAAAAATAAAAATAAAAACGAAAATGAAGATGAAGATAAAATTAAATTTAAAAAAAAAAAAAAAAATTGGGGGGGTGTGCAGCGGACCCCACTACCCCCAGATCCGCCACTGGCAACCCTCCCGTACCGATAGAATGTTCAGCACTCCCCAAGTCCACAGTTACCATCACTTTTCGTTCTATTTACCGGGCATTTATCGTTCACAAGCAGCTATACTCATTCCATCTGAAGTAGCTTTTGTTGGTTCTTATTTCGGGTACTGGAGCTCAAACGAGAAAACGTTACAATCCATCAACAAATAAATTGTAAATAATTTACGTTTCATGCATATGTGACATTTTTTGGGCTTCCATTGAATTCAGTATCCGAAGAACAAACCCTTTGCAAGAAAAACTAGCTGTTTTACAAATTTTGATCTTTTCTTCTTGTCCGGTTCGGTCAGGTTCGGTTAAATACTCCATGTACTTGCTAACAAGTAGTTACAACAATAGAACAACATTAACGCAAACCACATGAAGTGTTATAACCGTCTTGGAATACTGCAAACCTCCGAAAATAAGCCTTGAGCTTATGTGCCTCTTTGGTGGGCTTATTACAGGGCCGTAGCGCTCTTAGGGGCCGGTGGGGCCCGTGCCCCCCCCCCCAATTTTTTCCCAAAAAAGAAAAAACAAAAACAAAAAACAAGGCGTCTCAGGTTCTAAAACGAGAAGGGGAGGAGTTTAAAGTAGTACACCAAAAAGAGGGAA
>JANTNT010122199.1:1839-31286 GCA_024752375.1 Entacmaea quadricolor
CGTAACATTGAAATGGCTTCCCATTTAAGCGGTTTTCGTATGAGTGGGAAAAGTAGATACTGTTCTACAGCACGTATACGGCACGACATACCGTAACATTGAAATGGCTTCCCATTTAAGCGGTTTTCGTATGAGTGGGAATGAACGGTACTAACCAACAGCACATATACGATACAAACACTGAAATGGCTTTCCATTTTTTTCGTGCGATTCTTCCAATGTACAACGCATAGATTACGGTCTACGGTACGGCTACAGTACGGCTACGGTTTCGCCGTTTTTCTTTTTCCACTCATACGAAATCCACTCTATTTTAGTATTTAGGATTATAAATATCAACAAAAAACGAACGATTGGAAGTAAAAAAAGTCTAAAAACCGATTGCTGCATACAGAAAACGAAACGCAATGATAACCAATTCAAAAAAGACAATTTACAGCCTATAATTAAGTTATGTTGGCGCCACTTGTTCAACCCTTCGAATCTTAACTTCTAATACTAGCCCTTATCACTAATAGATAGTTGTGTAGCCGGAGCGAAACTGCTAATAATTGTCTGGTTTATCGATTTACTTAGTTTTATTTAACACGAAATGCGTTAGGCGACGCCGCGTAGGAACAATACTTAATAGACTTATTTTGTTTATCTTAAACCGACTGTAGATTATTTTGTAGCAATGTTTACTTTAACGTTGTTTCGAATAAGAAATTTAGATTTTTATAAGTTTTGTTAAATCCTGGATTAGGCTCGATAGACAACCAAAACATGGTATTTTTATATTGCTTATTTACGCCTTTTGAAGCTGAAAACTGGAAACGGTTTAGTGTGAGTGGATAAGTCTTATCCAGCGTATTAATGACGATCCAGCAGATAGAACAAATCAAATAGCTATAGTAGTTTTAGTTTACTATCCACTGGATAGAATTATCGCTTTTTGACTAACCGGCTTCAGTGAGAAAATATTTAAATTACCAATTTACTGTGACTCTTAACTGGCTTCCGTTCTCAACCAATCAAAAAGCGAGAATACGACACAGTTATTTAATAAAAATATCTCATCGGGCTTCCTGTGGAATGTTCAAGTTATAAAATGTCGTTTTTTTCTTTCCATCACAAACTGCCGACATGGTATCACGTGTTTATGGCGGCTTACGGCGCGTGCGCTCTAAGGTTCGTCCCCGAATAGTTCCGAATCAATTCCGAAGTCTGAGTAAACGTTCTCAAAGCGTCCAGCTTAGAAGCAGACTAATTTTAAAAAATACAGTTAAAACTTGGTTTTGTACACTTAATTTTGAAAATTAAAAAATGAAAATAAAATATTGATTAAAATAAAAAAGAGGATTGAATTAACTTTAAAGCAAAAGTTGAAAGTAAAAGTATTTTAGGTTTTCCACTAATACGAAAATACCCTGTAAACGAAGTTCTCATGCATTTTTTTCCTTTCACCACTCCAAACTCATGGAAAGCCTCGGTTACAGGCTAATAAAAACTGCTCTAATACGGCGGCCATTTTGATTTACCGTAATGATGGTAGCCATTTTGAACGGTAAGCTATCTTCAAAGCGAAGTTTTTACTAAGGAAATTGGATTGCTTTTAAAAATAGCCCGCGCCGTGGAATCTGATGATGATAATTCGTAGTAATGTTCTGTATATAAATCAGCTGGGAAAATAAGCGTGAATTTTTTTTTTTAATTCTTGTTTCTCAACCCCGCATAGTTTACTTAACAATTAGGCGGCGAGCTCAAGATTTTTATCGGCAGATAATGACGAGGGTGAGGCCCAAGTCAACGATAAAAGTCGATCAGTAGAAATCGAATCCGAGTCGTCTAGTTGGACAAACAAACAAATTAAATTAAAAAAAGACGAAATATTTTACAAAAACTGAATGTTTTTTCTATTATTGATAAGTGCAGTCGCCTCTTAAAATATAAATAATAATAATAATTTCTCTATATCTATTTTCCCCAAGTAGTGTAGCCAATCAAAATCCCCAAATGGCGATAGTCCCCTCTCCCCCAGTTTGTTAATATTAATGTAGGTTAGCCGCAAGTCGACCTCTCTAGCCAATTAACAATCTACCAGGAAAATAAAATTCCGTTATTTTATTAGTAGTTTTCTCTCTTTCTTTTTCTTTCTTTCTTTCTCTCTTTCCTTCTTTCTTTCTTTCTTTCTTTCTTTCTTTCTTTCTTTCTTTCTTTCTTTCTTTCTTTCTTTCTTTCTTTCTTAAAGGGTTTAATATAATCCACCTTTTTTCAGTGGAATATTAAATCGTCGTTTTTCGTGGTTTCTATGCCAACTATCACTACAAATCATCAACTCCATTCCAAAATTAACGACAGGTCCTTTGGGCGCCAGCTCGAATTTGAAGCAGTTTTCGTATTAGTGGGAAGCGTACGGCAACGCGTGGCTCTAAAATGGCTTCCTTATTCAAGCATTTGATTAGATGGTGTCTGTTTTCTCGCTTTCTGAATGGTTCAGAGCGATTTCAGAGTCACGGTACCGTACGTTTCTCACTCGCATTTGAAAACTGCTCTATTCGTGCTCTCTAACGTTGTCATGGTGATGAACTTCGGAATTCATTCGGAAAATTCTCAAGTTATCGGCTAAAATGACGTCCGGTTACGATCACCTTACGATCGAGCGTGAACCGATAAAACGTAATCGTAAGCGCAATCGTAAGGATTGACCAATCACAACGCTCGTCATCAATTTGAAAATGTCTAAACTGGCGGGAAAATAACAAGGAAGCGAGGCTTACGATTCAGCTTGCGTTGCAGTCATTCACACTAGAACGTAAATTGCTTAATATTACGATGGCCACTGCGATTACGATTACGGTGCTTACGACGCTAGTGTGAACAAGCCTTAAAGAAAATTAAAACTGACGACTACAATGAATAACACATCATTAGTCCATTCGTATTAATGAGATATATTTAATTAATTTCACCGAATACTCTTTAAAAACAAGAGCGTATAAGGCCGCTAAAGACTCCTATATTACGGTGTAATTTCTGATAGAAAACAAATTAATGTTATATAGAACTGAAAAAGCTGATCATTTTATGCCCTTCCTTTAGTAAGTATAATGAATTTTGGTCATTAAAAGTTTTTTGTAATAAATTGGTTTTAATAGAAATTGATTTCAGGTGGTTGAGTTCGTCATCTGTCGTTGCATTTAATTACCGCTTCTCGCACTCTAGATGACTCGAAAACAGATGTTTTAATGTTAGTGTCTGTCTGTCTGTCTGTCTGTCTTTCTTTCTTTCTGCGCGCTGTCCCCAGCGGGAGGGTCCCAGGGTGATTTCTGCGTCCTTGTCGGTCTTAAAGAAAAAGCTCAAATCGCTCGCAAAACACTGGCACTGAAATTTCTTTTCCCAAGCAAAACCATCCAAATAATAATTATTTTAAAAAGAAAGAACAGTTCCCATAAAAATGTTTAGACTATTTGTTGGGATAGTAAATCATACATATCTTACAAAAATAAAAAACTGATAGGCCAAAATCTTTCCTTTCTTTCCTTCCGAACTTTTTGTTTTCCGTATACTACTTGGTTATAACTCTCTTGCTTGTATTTTTGTTATAATTAAGTTACTGTTACTAAAGCACTTCCGAATGAAAGTAGAACATTCTTTCAAAGGAATGGTAGCACTGAAATGGCTTCCCTCCTTCGCTATTCGTCCTTTAATCTTTTTATTTTTGAAGTTAAAGAAATACATAATTTAAGAAGACTTAAAAGCTTAAATTGCCAAGCCTATATAACAAGGGCTTTTTTCCCTTTTTTTGACTTCTCAGTCCTTTTTCGTTTGACAGTCAGTTGAAACGCGGGCTTTTACACGAGTCTCCTTGAGCGCGCACGAAAAAAAATCTAATTCATTCAACTGACTGACTTTTTTTTTTCTTTTAGAAGCCCCTTGTTATCGTGTTTCCGATTTAACAAAGTTCAATTTAAGTTAATCTAAATATTAATATCCATTTCTGAATTAATGCTAGTAGGTTGGTTTCGTTAAGTCTGTTATCTTAGAGCGCATAATATATTGACAAGTTAGAGTCGGATTCAATATTTGAAAAACTGTAAGCCATTCCATATTGGCTTCGACAGACTACGGAAGCAAGTTAGTAAGTTGTTAAGACTCTAGTCTTATCTTTAGTTTTTTTGGCCTTAAAATCTTGGAATGTCAAAGCCTAAGTTAATGATTGAACTCAAGTATTTCTTTAGTAGATAAACCCACGATTTTAAAACAAAATTTAATGATATGAATTCCAGTTTAAAAAGAATCCAAAAAAAAAAAAAACCTTCGTAACTGCAATGGCTTCTGAGTGTTGTGTTAATTTAAAATTTCAAAATTTGAAGTTTAAAATAAATGTCCAATTATGCAGATTGTTTTTTCCCCTTTTATCTTCTCAATTTAAGAATCGTACATTTTATACATGCATATATATATATGTGTGTGTGTGTGTGTGTGTGTATATATATATATATATATTTTTTTTTTTTTTTTTTTTTTTTTTTTTCTTATCTCCCTCCCCTTTCTCCGTAAAAAACCGACAAATTATTTTTTTTGCATGTCTTTTTAAACACTAAAATTCCCAAAAATTATACATTAGAAGTTATTGCGTTTTATTGTGGTCAAAATGTTAAGCATTTTAAGATTTTTTTTCTAATTTCCGGATAAACGATTCCAATCGTTCAAAAATGATGAGAATTTAAATTCAAAGAAATGTGATTTTTTTATTGTTATTGTTGTTTTTAGTTTATATTGTTGTTTCGGTACATTTTCAATAAGCGTAAAAAGATTTAAAGTTGATCAATAATGTACTTTGGTGTGTGTGTGTTCATACGAGTTGTACTAATTAATTATACTTGAAAAAAAGGAATATTATCTAAGACGAATAGCCTAGGAAACGTCAATGCTAAACTAACGAGTACATTAGAGGTACACTTGAATAGTACACCGAGTTGAATATACCCCTAACCATGCAGGCTTACCATCTTTAGACTGTTTAAAAAATGAGCGTTTTAGAAGTGTAGTTATTAATGCCAGAAAACATGCGAACAGATTTTTCGCGCAACGAGAGAGAGAGAGAGAGAGAGAAAAAAAGCCAATTCCCACGCTTCAAACTATATCAATTATTTTCAAATCATTCGGACCGAGTGTTTTTCTTCTAATTTAGTAGCGATTAAACAGCTCAAAACCAACGCATCTGGCCCCAAGCAAAACTATTATTCAACCCCCGTTAAAACACAGGAACCCAATTCTGTATTCATTGAAACTTTGGTTTTAACAAAGTTGTTTATGCTTGTGGTACTGGCTCTTCACAAGATAAGTATTTGTTGGCTTCCGCCTTAAGTCCATATTTCATTCAACGATTGATTTCATGAGAAATATATAAATGGAGTTTAGAAATCACATCAGAGTTCCTTATCTGTGACGTGTAATGTCTTTAGTGCTCTAGTATTGATCGCACAAGAGCAATCCTTAAAGAGCTGGAAATAAGAAGACTGAATTCACATATGTTGATGGGTATTTTTTACAATCTGTCAAGCTTCAAAGATATCTTTGAAATCTAACCAAACCCTATATCGTAAAAGGCGTTTTACAAGGTATAAATAGTGGTAGTTTAAGGTGGTGGATGGTTTTGTGAGATCCACTGTCAATTGTCTATCGAGTGACTAACGTCTCTCTTTCATGATAACGATATCGAAAGACAAATACGAAAACTCGATAGAAATGCGATTTATAATACTTCTAGTTCGTACAAAAAAAAAAAAAAGAAAAAAGAAAAAAAAGAAAACACACGTGTCCTACAACACCTGCCAAGCATTTCACTTTCAGCAAAAAGAGACTTCTGATTATAATGCTTAAAGAATAAATAGAACATCCCTGACAAGGGTTTGTTATGGATTTTTGTGGACACCTCCCGAGATTGACAGAAGTCTGTTAATAGTTTTACTTAAGTTAAAACGTAATTGATTTTCTATCAAAAATGTACATGACATCATTTCATATCAGCCATGATTTCAAAAGCATAGTACATTAAGACTCAAATATAGAAAGCTTAATTAGAATTGAGAGTTAGATTATGTTTAACCAAGTTTGGAGACCTGTCAAAAGTGGTGTGTCATTCGCTGAGAGTCCCAAAACAATTACGATATACACTTGAAGTAAAATCGATGTTGAGGAATATCCCTCTACTCTTTCAGTATACAACGAAAGAATAGCTCCAACGTCGAGCGATTCTCATTCTGAGAACTTGAGAATGTCTGTGGTTACTTTTCTTACCCAAAAGACATAAATAAAATAGAGCAACCCAAGAGACAATTGTAAAATTTCAATTACTTTTACATTTAATGCGGTAAAACTATTTATCAAAAGGTATAAAATATTTACAATCGTATTTACAACTGAAGCAAAATACTGTTGTATGTTATGATTTAAAATGACGCTTTTCGGGCTTTTTACATGAATGAAATTTTTTAATGCCTTTTTGATTTTGTAGTGGATTTTCTCTTCTTCCCTTTTCGGTCAATGGTACTTCGTCCTTTCGTCTTCTTTTCATCTCTTTTTACTTCCATTCCTTTTATAATTCCTCTTCTTTTTTAAAGTTTAATATTAGAAGGACAACGAACAATCCGGAAGGCGCTTTTTTAATCGTATTAGGAGTGATTATTACGCTTGATTTTGCTTCTTCAATTTAAATTCCTAATATATTTTTACACCATAAAACTAAGACTTTCTAAACCTTCAATTATTCGATCATCGGCGAATCAAGCTCAAGAGATTGTCTCGTTGCTCTTTCGGAATAATTTTCACTCTTACCATGATCTAGTTCAAGACTTCGTTTTGACGGCCTATGCCTGGCAGATTTTTGATGAGCACGCAACCCGGCAAGTTGCGAATATGCATAATGACAAACAGTACATTTGTAAGGTTTTTCGCCCGTATGTAACCTCGTGTGGTTTCTTAGCGTTGACGATTGTGAAAACGACTTCTTGCAGTATTTGCACTGAAATGGCTTTTCTAGAGTGTGAATGCGCATGTGCGACCGTAGATTACTCCGAGAATTAAAACCCCTTCTGCACAACGTACACTTTAATCTCCCAGGTACAGAACTCGCTTTACTTTCTTGTGTAAACTTGCAAACAGGTTCGGCTTCTGTCAAGGAAATCAAAATTGGAAAAAATTGTTAATACAAGAATGTGTTTTTATTCGGTATTGCTTACACAAACACTAACTATATATTTTCCTTTAATCAACTTAAAGAAAAACAATCTTTGAGTGTGACTGGCGTGTGGGATTTGATTTCCTATTTCTTTGGTAATATTTACGCCCGCGAAACCATTATAAACACCCATTACAAACACAATAGGCATATTTTAATTTACTCGTTGAGACGTGTGTTTTGAACAGCGTTATACAGTGCCCCTTTCCTTCTACTTGAAAGGGGTGATTATGTTCGGAAATGCGTATAAACAGACGGAATGGTTATTTCATAAAACGAAGTATATGGACCTTAAAAGTGAGCGGGAAAAAGGCCTTTTCTTTGAAGGCTTCTTAAGCAAAGTATTTAACTAAGAGTGCCGTTTTTGACTTCAAAGACAATAAAAGAAGAAAAAACCCACTGATTATGTTTTCAAAACACAACCCAAATTTTACGGAAATTAATTTTTTTCTCTCACTCGCGTCGACAAAAACCCGAAACGATCAAGGTTTACTTAATACCTGCCACTTCATTTCTGGAATAATCTATTAAAAAATGGAGCTTATATTCTCAATTGTCTTTTACTTAGCTAGTTTTATCTATGATTTAAAGTGAAATTATTCTTTGTACACAAAAATGCAATAAGTTTACTTTACAAGTGAATTCACCTGGTGGATGTAAGAGCTTGATTTAGAATGAAATTCAATCTTAAGGAAATGGAATCTATTTTTCTTTTTGTGAAACTTCACTGGGGGGCGATTGGGGTTTTATTTATGCTTGTCTCCGACTTCTAATCACAAATCATTTCGGATGTAATCTCTCTTTTTTCTTTTTCTTTTTTTTAAGGGATTAAGACTTAAAAGAAAAGGGCTGAATACGACCTGAAATTTAACCACGCCAATGTATTTTTTCAATATCTCGGACGATAACAGAGATTTTTAACTCGTATTTAATGCTGATTAATTCATAATATATAAAAAATGTAAAGTATTATTACTAATAAACAAACAAGATCGATTTCTCTAAAACCTCCTCGATTTTCCTTAATGCATCCTTAGCAGGTGGGAAAACTTTTGAAAAAAAATAAAAATAAAAATAAAAAAGTAACAACAACAAAGCTAGTATATTCTTGTTTGTCTATTCGAGAAATGATAAATATTTTTAAAAGTAATTTCTTTTTTCGTTGTAAAAGCTCGAATTATTTTTAAAGGATGAGATTAGCCACAAAATTGGTAATTTTTATCTATTTGATAATTACTCTTTTTATGACTTGAAGGGCTGTACAGAAAGGTCAAAGAAAGGTTATTATATGAAGGATTTAAAGCTTGTGTTGTAGGTGAAAGTCCATTTCTACACAGGTCAGTCTGACTTGTATCACTTCCATATCAAAAGTACATTTTCGCGTGAATAAGGAGGAAAAAACCCATCACAATATATATTATAATACGGTATTGTTTTGAGCTTAATATACTACTGTGAATAGTATACGTTTAGACTGAAGCCGTTTGATCCCATGCCGGTCTTGAGATCACTTACGGACGGTCAGTAACATCTGTTTTGGCGCCTTAGATGTTAGTTTATGGTCTAAGTGATTTTTATGTGATCAGTTTTGATCAAAACAAAATTGGATTTATTACTCAAGCCAGTGTCATAAAAGGCATTCAAGGCTATTCATTTATCCGTGATGCACTCGCATAACCTCCAAATGGATTTTTATTAACGAAAAAGCGTTTATAAGAACAATACAAATTATGATAGCTGATACGAATATACATTTTACCCAGTTCCAATTAAACCTCGTAAAAAAAACAGTAAATACGGATCGAGGCACAGGTGGTTTGTTAAATAAAATCCGTAATTAACTATGGTTTAGTTCGTCATAGCATAGAGTTAAATCTCCAGCTAACCTACATTACTTAGTAATTGGACGAGGCCTGCTTCCGATAAAATCAACTAGTAATTGAGGTTTTATTTATGTTGGAACCTGTTATTTGAAAAATACACGACAAAAATCCACCTTAGCTAGAATTGTGTATGTTTTCATTGATAGCAAAAATCCTTTGCCCACAAATAAAACAACCTAGATCCAATTTTATATTTATATATATATTATAAATTGGTGAGTCCTGTATTTTAAGACATTCCAGACGCTGACAAAAAGTATTTCACGTTGTTACAAAAGTTTTCATTCAAGAAACAAAGTGAGTCAGTTATATTATCAAAATCACAAAACAAGATGCCCCGCTCGTAATTTGCTCATTAATAGTAATTGAGCGAGTTTTTAACAGTGTTCAATCTCAAAACATTGATTAACATGGAAGTAAGTAGTTGGCTATCCAGTCTAGATTGTGTTTCACTGAAAAGCAAAGCGATTTTTATCTGTCGACAAAAGGCTCCATCACCCCAAACCAAGCAATTTCACCTGCCATCGTTCACCTCAACTTACATTACAAATGCTTTTCAATGAGTGAAAACCCATGTTTGAAAACTCTCGTATTCATGCGAGTTATAATCGAAAAATAATGTTTGGAAGCATTTACTTTTTAGTTCTTGTTTTTCCCCCGTGATTTTGGGTCAAATTTCTCATAATAAATTTTTTTTACGTTTTGTGTTTGTCAAAACCCTTTCTTTCAAATCTGCCTGAGTTTAAATAAACTTCTCCCTAATTGATCTCAGTTAAACATACTGTATTTGAAGCGTTTACAAATCATTATAGTTTAGCATGATTAATATAGTTCTTACTTCGCTAATTGATTTCCTTGGACCAAGGCTAAATTAAAACTGAGCCGCTACCCAGATGTTTTTACCTCTTTCAATGTCTTCGTTCTCAAAGCAAAACGAATCTGAATACAAATTAACCGCTTTCCCCCTTGTAGTTTATCTCATACAAAAATACTTAAAAAAACAAATTATTTATACGTAAACAAATCAAAATATTTAGTGATTCTTTCTTTACAAGAAAAAAAAGTGCCATATCTTTTCTGTTTTCTCTCTGTCTCTTACTTTCTTTTATTTGTTTATTTTTCTTTCTCTCTTTCTTTCTTTTTTTACAAAAAAAAAAAAAAAAAAAAAAAAAAAAAAGAAAAAGTGATTTACAAAATTTGAACAGGCTACATAGTCGGTAGATTCTCAAATTCGTACACTCAATTAGTCGGGAAGTCAGTAAAATCTGGGCGAGTAAAGAGCGCACTGTTTCAGTGTGAGAGACCGGTTCTTACGAGTGGGTTCTATTAATGAAATATGATTTAAGATAGCATCTTGCGGCCAATGGATAGCAGGTCGCTAGAAATAGCCACCACTCAGTGAAATTAAAACAAAATGAGTATACAATTACGTTTTACAACTAAAGTATTTTGTAAAATCCTTACTAAACTTAAACAGCTTCTTCTATTGTCTCCTGTACAGTTTGCTCCATAATTGGAGCATTCTTAAGTAGTTCGCTTTAAAAAAGCATTATAATAATGGCTTTTCCCACTTGATTCGCTCGAGCGCTTTTATATTCTTCGTAATCCAGCTTTTCAAGCGTTTTTAGAATCATAATTTGACCACTCGTAAAGAGAAGCCCACGTCTCCGTTTTTCTAATTACAAGCCAAGTTGTTTAATTCTACGGCGTATATTAACTAGCCTCTTGCATTCGTAAGTCGATTTGTAAGTTTATGTTTTTAAGAGGCCCATTTGGATTAACTGGCTTGTAGGATTTGATTGTAGACTTACAATTCCGCGCGATAACATCAGACACTAAGATAGGGTCGTAGAACTGTACTGTCATAATTTTTGTACACAGACATAAACTACTTGTTTGCTTTCACTCTTAAATTATACCTCTAAATTCTACTTTAAAGATTCGAATATTGAACGTTAAATACTAGAGGTGAAATATAGAGAATTGGAAAAAAAATGTTCTAGCGAATTCGGCAACACATTTAAAGTAGAGACGCCTCTTCAGTCGGGTAAAAAAATGAAGTATTTATAAGTAAAACGGAAGATTCTCCCGCATATTAACTCAAAGAGTCCACATATAAATAAAAAGCAATCTAAGTTAATAGAAGCGCTAAGGAAAGCGGCGCCAGGACTGAAGATTTATGCGATAGATTAGGCCTCAAATCAAGAGTTAAAACAAAGTGTACTCACGGGAAATTGTAGACGTGATATCGGGCTGACTCTTGCGCCTCCGTCTAGTATAGTCATTCACGGGTGGGATACCAGGAATGCCTAAGAATTGCATGTAGGTTCCTCCATACCAAACCAAGAGTTCTTGGTCTGGAGGAACGTCTTTTACTGCGCGATAGTAAATATTGCCGCCGTATTGGAAGACTTCGAGGTTCTGTTCCTGTTCGTTGCGAGCGCAGTTAACAAAAGCCATCCAATTTCGCGGGTTTTCGTCTTTTGCGTCGAGAAAATGACTGATAGTGCCATCTTCGTTCAAAACCTGAGACCAAAAAATAAAGTTATTTTTACATTATTTTCAATTTATTATTAGATTTATTCTACTGAGCTCAAAAAAGCATTCCAACGCTTGCTGGGACATCAAGAATTGTTGTTTTTTCAGTAATCTTTTTCTAATCGAAGAAGTCGAAATTCCAATGCATGTACTGTTCCCTAAGACTGACCTTAAAATGGCTTCTCCAAAACCCTATTTAATACACATAAAATCGAAGCAATATTTTGGATTAAACCGTTTCTAACTAAAATAACAAGACAAAATTTCTTATTCTTGAGATATAGTTGTTTCCAAAGCAACCTAAGCAGGGGGGAAATCTTGGCTGAATAGATTGGAATACAACAGGAATAAGTTTCAGAATATATAATGGTTCAAGAAATGAGTTCTGAACTAAAATTTACTAGAATATATACTATTTGTGATTTTTTTGGCATACAGAGGAGGGAAGTTTTGAAAAATTATTCTTTCATACAACCTGAAAAATTAAAACCCAATATCGCGAGACACAACAAAGGTTTAAGCGGAAAAAGGATTAAAAATGTCATAGAACTGAGTTCCCAGAAAAGCCTTTTTTTAGAAAAGCATTTATGAATCAGTCTCGTAGTTCAGAATTATTCAATTTTAAATAAAGGAATAGAAATTATCTTGAGTTCAATCATGTTTGTTAGTAAAGTAAAAATCTAAACAACCTTTCGATCGCGAAATCAGAGCTCAAATGAATTAAGCAGAGATAGAGAATATTGTCGTTGTCAATAGTTAACAAAATTTTTCTTAATTTCCTACACCGTGGTATCAATGTGAAATCTAATATACAGCGATTTCACAAGGCTCTGAGGAAATTTCATAGTTTGAAGTTTCCCGGCTTGGTATCCTGGAACTCGCTGTTCGCCGTTCGTATCTATCTATTTTCAATTAAAGAAAATGTCATTCTTTGCCAAATATGCACACTGGATGACAAAATTCCTTTTGATTTGAAAATCGTAACGAGATCAAGATAAAATGGGAATATATCGCTGGAGCCCCGCGAGCTCGTAAAATAAAAACAAGCAAAGAAAATATAAATTCAAAAAAAGTTTATTTTTTCAACAGAACTTACCTCCCACATTAGATTATTGTCGATTTCGAAGTTTACTTCCTCTGGTTTTACTATCTGACCAGTGTACGGACCCATTTGCGTTCCCTCTTTGATCCAACAATTGCTAAAAACACCCAGTTGAACGCCTGGGATCGAAGAAGGAGCGATTGTGACCTGCTCTGGCAGAGACACGAATGCCATGCAGTAGGAATCACTATTTACACATAGCTGTTTCGGTTTGGTGTTCTCGTTGCTCAGAACTGGTAGCATTGTTGGGGAAGTCAGTCCATCTAGATTGTCCGGATAATTTGGTTCTGATTCTATTTGCGTCAATAAAGAAAGACGAGTTAGTTTTATAGGAATAAAGCTCTGTAAAGTTTAGGAAAAACACTTATAAAGATAGTCATAGCCCTACAATTGATACTCCAAACGTAAGACTCATTAACAGTTCTGAAATAATCGCATTTATTGGATTTCTCTCAGTTATTTCTTTTGCAATTTTAGAGGACGTAGAGGATGTAGTCTGTTTTATAATCAAAAATTTATTCAATCTTTGATGAATCTTAACTGAACCTCGGGGCTGATGAACTCCTCAGTAACAATAAATCAAAGATGGAACGAGTGCCGACGGTGAAAACAAAAAGCACTGAGCCTAATCAATAATTTATGGCTTTTATTCAGAGGGCTTGTAGAAAACCCTTTAAAAACAGTTTGTTAAATTAGCTGTGAGTCTTTAAAACTCTTTATAACAACTTCTGTTTGGTAAATTTTAGAGGAAAGTCTGTGGATTTTGAGATAAATAAATGATTTCCCTGGAAAGGGTCGGATCTGAAAGGGGCTTTGATTTTCACCTGTAAAATTAAATAACATGTATTTTATTCTCAAAGTGCTAAATTAAGGCACAATTGGAAACGGCCTGTTCTGTCTGTTTAGAGTAATCAGAGATTATTCTGTTTATTATAGGGAATGTGAGCAGTAGAGTAAATTTGAAGCGGGTTTCGGAAGTTGAGATAAAACAAGAGCGGATATAGAAGCCAGTTCCTTTATTGCCTAGCACTCTATAAGAATACAATGAGATTTTACCTCGTTATTGGTTAAATTTACAAATATCCAATATGTTAAATGGACGCGAGAAAAACGTTGAATAAAAATCCATGAAATAGAAAACAAACCGAAATGAGTTTACGGGCATACGCTAAACAAGGTCATTTTTTAAAACTTTTTCCAAACGCTTTCGTTTTATTAAAGCATATAATCAAGGTACAAATGAAAACATTACAAAACGTACTTAAATGCTTATGTGATTCCCTTTGGAAAACAAAACAAAACAAAACTCATTTCATATCTAAATGGAGAAAAATCATCGCAAGAAAACAAACTCCTTTAAACGTTTGGTAACGGGTTTGTAAGTAAAAGTTTATTGTTTAACACTTGGTTGTCTTCGTAGTTAGTCAGGCTGAGTTGTTTTTGAGTATTTAGAGGTCTAAACGTCATTGAAGGGGGCGTTTACCAAAGAAGAGTTTTTATATAAAATACCAAAAAAAAAAAAACAAAAAAAAAACGACCCAGCACAGAAACTGTTATGTTATTCACTGAAGAAAACTGTTTTTCCCCCTAATTTATTGAAAGTGGACTGCGCCAGATTTTCTTTGGGAACATTAATTAATGAGTAAAAATAATCCATACATGCTAATCTTGCTCACAGCGGATCAGAAATTGTTTTAAATTATACGTTTGGTTTCGAGTTAATGACACTGTTGAGTCCTTCGCTTCAGTGAGTGAGGTCTATTTCCTATCTTGTGTGTTCAATAACTATGTAATCATCGCAAACAAAGACAACAGTACCATTTGCTTACAATTTTTAAGTCAACTATTTCGATTTTTTCACAAACACACAAAATTGAATGGCTTACAAGTCTTTGGGAAAACTATTCTTGACCGTATAATTCTATACCAAAAACTATGCATATTCATTATCCAATACACCTGTTTTATTTTTACGAAATTGGGTATTTAAAACTTATTATCTTTGTGAAATTACAATTGGACTGAGGAAGTGTTTTTGACTAAGTTTTGTGAAAATGGTGTTTGTTCGTGTGTTTTTGACTAATGAGTAAGCTCTACGTAAAAACGTCACCCGGAAATTTACCCGATGTGTCTTGTTTGGCGCCAAAAAAAACGTTGGATTTCAAAGGAGACAGAAAAATGGTAGAAAGTTCACCCTTCAAGGCAGAAAGGAGAGAAATTTTATCTGCTTCATTTTGGTGGTATTTTTAAAGAAAAGTCCCCTCGTGTTCAAATTACTTCTAGGTGTTACGACGCGTGGAAATAACACTCACACAACAAAGACTCGTTGCCAGTAATTTATGAAAAGATAAAAATAACAATATTGGAAAAAAGTAACACAACAGATTGCGGTGAAAGAGTTTGAATATATTCTATCACTAATTTAGTTGAGAGTTTTTAGGCCTGTCTAGGTCTTTTACGTGGCGTATCTAAGAAGCCATCTTGTCTATCCGACATATTTATTTAGAAGAGTAACGTTTAAAGAAATCTAGTCATTATTTGCCGAATTGGAATGCGCCTGATTACCTCATAAAATAAAAACAGACTTACCAAACCACGTATTTTCTTACGCCTTTAAATTGTTAATGTCTTGCTTTTGTTAAATTCCACAGAAAATATGCGCCTCGGATATTACTTGAAAATCCGCAAAAAAACATGCATCGACTTAGGGCACAGAACTATGAGATCGCTTCGTAGACCCTACCGGTATTCTATTGTCGTATGCTCTTTCACAATGCGATTAAGTGGAATAATTATACAAATTCACTTTGCTGACAAAAATCGTGGACTTCGAAACATGTCGTTTTAATGATAACAATTTGAAAATGAGCCTCATAAGTAACTAATTTTGCCATAACCAATGAACAAATCATGCAGAATTTAGTAAAATTGTGTATTGAGTGAAATTCTTACCTTCGTCTGAAGGGTACTCCGTCTTGTCAAGGAAATTCGATTTGAAAGTAAGTTCTTTTTGGCCTCCAAATACGTTACACCATTTCCCATACAAAACGCTCCGTAGAACTTCTTGGCTGATACTAAGTGTAGACGGCGGACTCTCCGTGGCTCTACTCCAGTTTTCCATGGCCGCTTATATTTATTTTATTATTATTATTGTTATTTTATTATTATTTTTTTACTTTCGATCTTTACGCATTGACGCTGGTCTTGGGTTATGAGGATTTAATGAAACGAGAAGCTCTTTATATTCCGGGGCAGTGTTTGTCAGTGACAATGATCTGCTTGCGAACAATAGCTACGTAAATCTAAATAAGTCTTTGTAATAAATCAAACATACTTTTCATCTCGCCCTTCACACCTCATTGAACGCAAGCCTGACCGTGTGTAATAACTGATCAACCTATCGCAGCACCTGCAGGATTACCTTACTGCGCATGCCCTAACACGTTTCGCGCGGCTGAGATTTCACTGTTCCATCATTCCAGATCATTGGCGAGCAAATGATGGATCTGACAGGCTCTCTTATTTTATGTACCTCTTCATTGCAACCTGCATATTTGGCCGTCTTTTTTGAATGATAGATGTAATATAGGAGCATTTGTGATGGCTACTTAGGATTTGACATTTCTCTGAAAATGACCTTACAATCCCCTAAAAGGTTCTTCTCCCTTCAAGGACGCAATATAATTCTTAGTTATTTGTAGGGGTGGAAAACACTCGTAAAACATTTTCAAAGAGCATTCTGTTAGATATCTTAAACCATGATTTAAATTGTGCTCCATTTGCCCCCAACACGACTGGTGTTGATTCTCGGGTACAGTTATTTAAAAGAGTTGAACTGTTGAGTGTCTGTGGGCATGTTCTCTTCAATATTAGACGGATTTTCGGTTTTCAAAAGCGTTTCCCCCAAAGCGTTTCATTTAACACACTTTCCCCATACCGGTTTTGTCGCAGTTTGGCGATACTTCCAATTTCTTTAACCAACTGTGCTCTGATAAATAACCCGCAAATAACTTTCACGTTAATGCTCGCTCGCTTCATCTGTTGAAATCGAACATTAAAAAATCTCATTTTTCATTTGTTTAAGAGAGTTAAATTAAGGAGAATTAAACTTGCAATCTGATGTAAACAAGGTGCTACTCTGCGGTGGCTTTCACAGTACAAAAGCGTTAGCGCCCAAATCAATCAAAAATAATTAGATACCCTGACTTAATAAGAAGTATTCTAACATTTTCCATTAGAAAGTCTTAATTATTTCGGCCACCAGTTCGTTAATAAAAGCGCTACCACCACTCTCTCTAATTAAAAACAAATACTTTTTTATTTCTCAAGGCAAGAATGGAGTTTTTTTTCATACATGATGATTGAGTTAACTTTTGGGTTTGGTCTCGACGGGAAAAGCCGTGGGTTAGTTTAACAAGGTTGTGACATATTGGTCAGATACTGCTTTGGCTTTCCGAGTTATTTGCAGGAGTTGGTTAGCGAGAAGCGTAGTGAATTTATGGCTTTTGAGCCAGTGCTGGTAGAGGCGAGAATTATCACCTGTTTGGGGTCCACGCGTGGCTGGCGCGTGTCAGGACAATATGTGTTTAACATATTTACCCTTCGCTCATACTATTCTTTTATAATTGGAGTCCCATGTATTAATCTCAACGATCGATGCAAACGCGCAGAGCGAAAACAAAAATCATGATAATAACATTCGATAGAGACATCAGCAGATAGATCCATCATGTCCAAAGATAGCAAACCTTTTTTCAATTTGCTTGAATCGTTTTAATTATTTGATTTGGCTAGCTCAACTGTTGTCAAAAGCAAAAAAATCTCAAGCATTTTTCTATCCCTTTTTTCACAACAGTTTTCTAATGCTGCTGATTTGAAGGGAATTCATTCAAATTCTCGCAGGATATTAACTCATTATTCCGTTTTTCATTGCTTTTTCATGTTTTCTAAAAGTCGATTTAAGTATTACTAATATGCAGGACACCTTAGTCAAGAGTTAGAGAATTAAATTTACATGTGAATAGCATCTTAAAGACTTATTATCCAAGATTCAATCAAAACATTCACTAGTAATGGGCTAATATGGTCTAGTTGAGGTGATCAAAAACGAACGATTCAAGACTGTTATTTTAGGAGGTCGTAAATACAGTATCTATATAAATACAATAACTAAACACGAGCGTAAAATTCTTAAGTTTTTACGATAAACTGCGCTCTAAAGAAGAAGAGGAAGAAAGAGAGAGAAAAATTAAAGGAGACGGAATTCTAAAACGTGTAATGAAAACAAATCTAGATGAGTTAAAATTTTCTCCAATCGAATAAACACAAAAGAAACTGCTTTTTTTATCAAGTAGTTGCTCATGTAATGTTCAGATTTGTTTTCCTACAAAGTGAGTTTTATTTGAAAACAAAATTGAAAAAGAGCTTATTAAGTTATTTTTTCGATATATAATCAAGCTCATTACCGCACACACAGAGTCTTCAATCTCCCGGGGAAATTGGCCATTCGCCAGCAGCAAATATAGTCAAATAATAAAAGTTACAAAAGGCTCAATCTCTACCGAACCAAAACACACCAATTTACTTTTTGAAAAGACACGACAAATATTAAAATTTGAGAACTTTAGTTCCACTGTAAGTTCTGACACCGGAAACTATAAGTATTTGGTAATTTCCCTTGTTGCTAACTCCAAAGTGCACTTATGCTTACTAAAATGTAATTTTTCCAACCTGTACTTTCCTAATCGAAACTTATGTATTATACTAGCCGAGATTTGATTATATTGTAGAGATTTGATATTTTAATATACCGGTCGTAGTGAGAAACAACACCCTAAACGCCTGTAGCTGTAGCAATAGCTGATTCTTACGCCCTTTTTCGGTCAGTCTGTTGATTTTCTTCAGCAGTTCTCTTTAAATTTCGATGTGAGAGACGTCTGTGGTTGTCCATATCGTCATTTAACCAAACTCTGCACTCGATATCTACACCATACTCCACTTACACGTGCTAAAAATTTGGCTGACTGCAAACAAAATGGGTTGAAACAATATAAAGCGAATAAGAAATAATAATAAAAAAAGCTGAGAATCGGCTTTAAATGAGTCTATGCTAGTCGAAAATACTCCATGAGGGCCACTGGCTTAGGAAAAGAGGCAAGATACAGGTGCCTTCTATAGAGACTTCAACTGTTAATGCTTTAGAGTCACAAGGTAGGCTTCATAGTGTAATGACGAGTGCTGGCCGCATTGTAGGTCTAGTCCGCAACAGCGTATCCCCGGAGATTAGCTTTGGTTTTGTTTGGGCCACTAACTATTAGAGCTAGTTTCTTATATGTGGTTCCCTAGGTGGGCCTACATGCAGAGACACCGTAATAGAGAGGGAAAAAATTGTATTTATGGCTTTTAAGTAAAGACTTTACAAATTAAGCACTTGACCAGTTTTTGTGAAACTAGGCTCACAGTTGACATTGCTTTGACCAACCTAATCACAAGGGGGGCATATTTTGCTGAATGGGCTTGAAGAAAATGAACAATTTCAATCCTGCCCAAGGTTTTTGACATTATAGTTATTAGTCGAGAAGACCCATATTCCTCAGTCTTATTTCCTCTCCCCTCAGTTGACGGTAATACTCCTTTTCCCTTTGTTTTCTCATCGGTTATTTTGAAGCCGCCAGTAATTTTAAATACTCTCTTAATTAGTTGAAGTCTCTCCGGTTTCTAACAAGCCAGCTCGCCTCGGGGCTCGTAGAATTTGATAGGGGAAATAGCAAAAATTAAAGAATTTAGAAATGTGTTCATTTTTTAGAAAGCTTGATAACAGTGGCAATTTCCATGAGGTTTAATACAGAATCCCTTTAACGGATGGACGTTATGAAATCATTTGACTCAGCACTGGTGCCCCTGAGTTGGTCAATTCCAATGGAGGTTTTTTTTGTTTGCTTATCGCATAAAAACAATCGATCAATAGTGCTTGGGCTTTTGGTTTTATTATTTGGTATTGCTATTAGATTTTCAACAAGATCACTTTGTCTGAGCAGGTGAACTCTCGTAAAACCAGCATTTCTTAAGACGTTTGTGTAACACTAGATTGAGATAATTTGTTTCAGGGAGAAGGAATTTTTTCTTTTCTCTCTTTCTTAATTTTTGTATAATTAAGTCGGTAAGGAGTTGGTCGAAAACACAAGATGAATTTGAACCATACTTTGACTTTATAAGTCCCAAAGCGAGTAGAGATATTTAGCAAAGCAAACTGAAAACATGAAGATCCAACGGAGAGGACACAAGACGGACGTTTGAGAAATTTTTGAATTAAATTGTAAGTTTATCTTTAGACGAATTTCATTATAACTTCAGCCTGTTTATCCCATGATCTTGTGTTTTTGAATGTTTCATAGAAATATATTTTCAGTATCACGGAGGCATTGCTTTATCAAACTAAAATTAGCACATTTTTGTTTCATTTAAATACAAAAAAATTACAAGTGTTGTTTGCAATCACTTTGAAAATTGATGTTAAAAGTTATAATATGAATCACGGTAAACTGCGTAAAACACCAAACAATTAGAATTATTAAAAGAATATTACAAAATATTACACACTTTCTGCTATGAAAACCGCAAATACTAACCATGGATTGAAAATATTCACCTTTTAATATTTAATTTCAACTTTTCAACCCCAAACTTAAATAATTTGATCAATAAACCTCCTGTGTTATTAGCGACTGGTTTAAGGGAATTAAAGGCGAACTGTTATCTTGGTATTTTCAAATTTGTTTTTTCTGGCTAGAAAAATAGAGTAAAGGGAATAGATTTACCGCAGATTTGTTCAACGAGATACGAAAAAGAAAAACTTGTTTTGGGAGTTGTATTATTTATGTGATCTTGCTGCGAAGGGTGGAGTGTTTGAAAATTCATTCAGAATTTCTTTGAAATAACCTTAAATTAAACCACCTTCATTATGGAATATTATCTTATACTCAAGGCGTGAAAAATCCCACTCGCTTTTGCATAATCAAAAAATACTAAGAACAATTTGAGTTACATTAGAACTGCGTTAAAAACTTTAATTTAATCAGAAATGCGCCCGCCGAAGCCAATGACATCAGTCATGTAGACTTGGGCTCTAGCTTATTATATAATTTGTTCTTTGACAAGTGTATATTGAAGAAGTTTGGCTTAATTTACGGTGTATCACAATCGATCTTGACAAGTGCAGTCTTCCTTAGTTTGCTCGGGCCACCATTATCTCGTGTTACTGTGGCTTATCTGACAGCCCACAGAATTAACTTGTAAAAATCAAATAAAGAGTGCGAAAGAAAATCTAAATTTGATAACAAACAGGTTGATATAAGTTCTTTCGTTTGTATTCGTTTGTGCAGCGGGGATTCGATAAGATTTTCCACAAATCTAACCGAAATTTTCCGTCAATGTTTGAGTAGCTTTGCCATCAAAATGTCAAATTAGGAAGTCAGTGAACGGTGCTGAATCTTCTCTGTCCGATAAAGAAAAAAATTGAGAGTTATCTGGGCTAAGCAGGCAGATTTGTAAGTAAAAATCATCGCTCCTTATCTCAATGAAAGGGCGTTGTGCAATACTTCAAACCGACAAAAGTTGCTCAGAGGACAACTCACTTTAATACAGGAAATAATTCTGTCATTTAAAATAACTTTAGTCCTGCAATTTCCTTAGGTTTTCTTTGTTTGAATATTTTCTATTTCGTCCTACCTTTCTTTCAAGATCGTTTCAAATATCCCCCAGTTTAGTCTTCTATTAGAGCTTTGAATTCCGGCGTTTTACTCTGCATCGTCAAAACAGGTGAAAATTGTTTTGTAATTTCATAATCATTATAAGGCAAAATGTATACCTTTTTATTCAATTTCTATATGTAGTTATTACTTATGAAAAATCTTAACTGAATTCAAGTCTTCAAAGATGAATAATTTATAGAACTTAATTATAAGTTAGAGACGAAAACCAGAGCAATAATTCGAAAGCAGTCGGTCTGACGACTTGAGAATAATATCATAAAAAAGAGCCAACAAGGCCGAAACTTTTAACTACTACTTTTATTACCGTTATTAGTAAAAATGATCCTCTAGTTACTAGCTGAATTCGTAAAATCTTAACATACTTACGAACATTCACTCTTTAAGTCTGGGCTGATATAATCGTTCACTTTGATTTAATTGTAAAGCCTTGAGTGTTTTTCATACCACGATGAAGATGAAGGTCAGGAGTTGAGGTGTCAATTTAAAAGTTGTTGTTTTTACTTTTTTTCCCCGAAAAACTAGGAAATTTTTTTTTTTTTTGCCGAAAGTGAAAATTCATAAACAGTTTAAATAATTTTTAAATTAGTAGTTTATTAACCAGTTTTACAATTTTTAATTTTTTTTCTTCCATTTACAAAAAGGATAAACTTTTAAGTAAGTTAATACCAGAATTATTTTTATTATTGGACATATATGAAATAAATATTGTTTTCAATCGTCAAAGAAGTGTTTTGTCTATTCAAAAAGGCCATTTTTGAAGAACTAGTCTTTTGGCTAATAGAATTTACAATCGACTGTATTTTTTCTTTAAGATTAACATGCTATATTCTTGTACTTAAAGATTACCTTTATTGTACACATTGAAGTTTGGAAGTAAAATGAGAGTTAAAATGAGAGATTTTGTCCTCTTATTTGACAGGTCAAACGTTACAATTAGGAAAGTTTTACCGCTAAATATTATTCGAGTAAAGGTTGATCATTAAATCGTTAAAGTTACTAGATATACAAACTGGAAGATTCAAACAATGAAGTCGACATAAGACTTTGTTTTAATTTGGTAAGGGCTTTCCGGTGTAGTTATAGTTATCGTCTGAGGGCTATCAACACAAAAACAGCATTTACAAACCCATGAGAAACCTAAAGCTCACCCGAAGTTAGTTTGAAGAATATTTTTAAAAATACCCATAATTAGAGCTTTAGGCATGTAAGATCGACTCTCTATCTTTTAATAGTGTGAACTGAAATAAAAGAAGAAAATCTGAACGGATGTTCCTTCTAGTTATTTTGTTAAAGCGTGGTATTTTGGCGTCATAAGAAGCAAAAACAGCCACAACGCTTAACGAGTATACACGTGCCGACATAAATTCAAGGCATAAATTGTAACAACGGAATTATTTAACACAAAACTCTGTTTTTAGACTTAACTTCTTGGTGTGTAAGTTGTTTTTTAGAATTAAAAATATTCTGGTCGTTTTGGAACTTTAATTTTGTTAGTTTTAAGAGCAGGGAATTAAGCTGATTTTTACTGAGAACCAGTCAGTAAAACTTGAAAATAGTTCCTCCTTACACTCGGACATGTGGCAGGCTTCGTTTTAAAAGTCAAGATTAAAGGGTTTATCGATTAGACTTTGGTTGTTATAAATTAGTACGAAAGAATGGAAGAAAGGATTGAACTGACCAGGCTGGTGACATAAATCATAATAGACTATTACGCCAAACAAAATGTAGTGGTCGATGTGAGCCTTTAAGGCCCTTGTAATACCACAAATCCATGCTACACCTTTCTACATGTTCGTAACTAGCTTGGTTTGTTAAACGTGTCTCTTTCAAATAATGCATAGTTAATCCTTTCCAACCGAAAAAAAGAAAAAGAGATTGGTCTTTTCTAATCGTTCCTTCAAAAGTTTAATCAAATGTGTTTACCCTGGTTTATTGTAAACCGAACTTTAGAATTGTCTTGTACGGTGTGAAAATATGAACAGGTTTTGGGCGAAATTCTACCTTGCAAGTGTCTCAGTGATCACCAAATTTCCTTTATTCATTTGGTGAATTGCGGTAAGATTAGCCGATGACTAAAACAATCGACTCAAAATCGGAGTGTGCCTTGAATTCAAGCGAAAGGGAAAGCTTTTAGTTACCTTTCTTGTTAAGTAGTTATTGTATTTACGAGTGAAATTCGAACCGACATTTTCCACAGTCTATCAACGTCTATTCACTTGTGCATGTATAACCCGCATATAAAGATGAAAGACTAGGCGAGCCCTAACTAATTACTCATATCATCGACTAAGATGAAAAAAACAAACATCTTATAATATAATGAGAAACAAATCGGATCGAAAATGAGCCATATGCAATTGAAAACTGTAGGAAGTTAGGCCAAACTTTAAGTTAGAACTGTAAATTGTTTTTGGAACACGAGGGTTTTCGTGATCCGAGATACAAGACTTTATATAGCACTTTAGCTATTCAATGTGGCTTGGCCCTTGTTCTGATTGTTAAGAATGTTGTTTCGAGGGCCAAGACCTTCGTGTTTCGCTCCGTGTGCTGAGTCTTCCTCATGTGTCCCACATATGTGGACAAATACACCCGGGCGGTCTACTTGTAAACAAAAAAATAAAAAGGGTTATTAGGCTAATAGGTTGCTTATCTCTGCTGTGTATTAATTCTTATACGCGCTACTGGATTGCTAAATTTGCTTCTTAATACTAATATTCTTCCCCGCAGTGAAGACTTCTTTTCAGATAACATAAACAAAGGACAGTGGCGTTTTCGAGAAGAATCCTGCCGTTACAAAGATATAACAAAATCTCTGTCCTCCTTAAAACGAAAAATAGATGCTTACTCGAGAACTTTTTATACGTGAAGCTATATACTAGCTCTGGTTTAACTTATCCTAGATAAAATCAAAAACACGTCCTGCAATCAAGAAATCTATTGATTAAGACCCGCGTAGTCTTTCTGCCTATTAAGGCATTATCTTGTAGAAATCATTTGGGGTTGACAATAGAAATTTTACCCCCAACTGATGTTGGCTATTGTAAAAATATAGATAAGAGCCTTCAATAACGAGCGCCTCTCTGCGGGTAGTACTTTGCTACCGATCGTTACAAATTTCCACGTAAACAGTGGAAAAGGGCGCGAAAAAAAAACACACATACGCGCGTGAAGCTTACTTAAACCTGACCAATCAAATTTCTGGCTTTGGAAGAAAAGAAGGGTGGTAATAACAATAAAGAAAAAGTGGGAGGGAAGAGTTAACGATTAAAAAAGACTAAAAAATTAAGAAATAAACGGATTTTTGTTAATACACCATAACGATTCAAAGTACAGTTGAGAGAAGCGTCATTACACTAAAGAAGAATTTTTTAAAATGTCGTAGATGAAATAAAGCTTCAGGTTAAGGCATTTTCTACGTGGTCGGGTTGTAAATAACTCCTAACTCAAACTGACATTTAGAAAATTAGATATTTCCGATGGCTAGTTAGCAAAGAGCTTCGCCATAAGCCTTTCGAAAATTGTGTCACATTGAATGAGAGAATTTTATTAAATGTTTTTTGCTTTTATAATTCAAATTGAGTTGAATATAAGATACGAGTTCTTGCCATCTTCGTTAGTGTATCGCTCCGAAGATGGAATCAGTTGAGCTATATGAAAATAAGTCTTTACGATTCAAAATAAAAAACTGCAAATTTAACTCTTTTGATCTCTTTGTACTAAATACCTTTTTTTCGTTTAATTAAATAAAGGAAAAAGAAAAGAAAAGAAGAAGAAGAAAAAAAAACCCACTAGACTAGGTTCCATATTGCGGGTAATCTCAGTCGGTCAATTTACCAAAAGCAACAATAAAAATCGACTCCGAGAATAATAAGAACTCAAAAACTGAGATTTACAATTTTCCGCCTCCAAAACTAGAAAAAAAAGTTTTAAAAACGGTTTGTTTGTGTTGTATGCAATAATTTTTATATTTTTGAGACAGAAAAGATTTAAAAAATTTTTTTTCGAGGTATAAATACGTACACAGCGACTCATAATTTGTGGTGAGTTCTTACGAATTCCGGAAACGCACTTTTCCTTCTTTTTCATTTTGCTTTTTGTTTGGTCTCAAGGAATAGCTTGTAATCGATCGATGTGTAATAATAGGAGTTATTAGCGGGGGAGAGTTTGAGTTTACAGTCTTGCCAGCAAACTTTAATAGCTTGGAATAAACCGGAAAGCTAAATGGGTGCTTAAACGAGTTCAAACTAAACATCAACAACGAAACAAAGTTAATTTGTACTATATATTGTGTTTTCGAGGAAGTCTTGAAGGGCAAAGTTAATTATAAAGAAACTGTTCGGCACGAGCCTGAGATATTGTTAAAAGAGAAGAAAATATATTGACTTCGCTTTTTATTAATTAAATTAACAATCCATCATTGATCAAGCCGAGCTTTACTTGAAAATTCATCTCTGAGATTATTCTGAAGTTCAAAAGGTTGTTGGTCTCGGATAATAATAAAGTGTTTTGTAAATTATTACTTCTGATCTTAAGCAAGCATTAAGCTAATAACGAATATATTAGCAAGCTAATAGGCCTAACTTACGAGATCAAGAGCTCTTTAAAAAGAAATGAATTACCTGCGCGCATATTCTTGGCCCAGTAGAGAAGCACTTTGGCAAGCGAATATATTTATTACTGTAGATACGAGCAATTTAAGGCTAAAAAATTTTATCTACAAAAGGTTACAAGGAAATAGGGATTATAAGGATTGAATATATTGTACTGTCTCGAAAAAAAGTCAGAAAAGCGGGATTTCTTTACCGAGATTTTCAACAAAAGGACTATTCAAGGGTCAATTAGGATGACTCGATCAGTGTTAGAGGATTTCCTTTGGGGTTTAATGAAAGTTAATAATAAAAAAAGATGGTAAAGGAAATTGAAGTAAATGTCAAGTGGTTTCAAGAATAAAACGAAAAATAAATAGAGTTTGACATTGCAAAGTTGATCTAGCTTTAATAATTAAAAAAAAACTAGTTAATTGATGTTTGCCAAAGCAAGCGTATTCGTGGTTTTAGTCATGTTCTAGAACGGTGTATTTGTTTGGAACATAATCAAACTAAACACTGTTTATCTTAACCAAATTTGACGGATCTTGCTTTTTAAAACAATCTTTGTATAAATGTTTATATTTTTTTACATTTTAAATGCTAAAACAAGTCTTTAAAAGAGCTTTAATTGGTCTAAGATGGAGTGATAAGATAGACACACATTTTTGTTTATAAGACACTTTAGCTCCAATCAGAGACGAACCGCCGGGACAAAATTAAGCACGGAGATGTATCTTAAACATAATATATGGTTTGCTTACTTAGGAGATATATTAAATAGTACAACTATTAATTAAGCGTCTCGGTCGTTTTCGACTTTGAATAACAAAATAAACTGAACTAGTAAATTAAACAAAAACGAGTGATTTCAAAAATTGAGATAATACAAAGTGAATAAATTCTAGTCTTCTTTTATCGAAAACGAGGGATTTTTATGTAAACACAATCCGGCAGACATCCCTCTCTCACAACTCATAATTAACGATTATAGCATAACATCCTGATGGTATAGTCATTAGAATAAAATGTTTATTGCTCAGTAAACGAAAAACTTCTTAGATAACAAAATATTTGGAGTAAATTAAAGACTTTTACACGCAGACTTACTAAACCAAACTTAAAATTACAGGGCTTTTTTACGAATTTTTCATGAACAGCTCGCTCGGCAGTGGGCGTAATAACGTAATTTTTTTTACCTTCTTGCTTCAACTCTTGTCGCTATATTTTCCAACTGGGATATTTTATGAACTAAATAAAATAAAATAAAATAAAAGATAAATATAAATATCTATTACTTTTTATTTTTTAAAAAGTGTATTCAAAAACTAAATAAAATAAAATAAAATAAAATAAAACAAAATAAAACAAAATAAAGCTATAGGCCAAACTTGAGTTTCAAAAAACAAATGTGATCAAATCGATTTTTTTGTTAGTTTGTTTGTTTCTTGTTGCGACTGAATTTATTTTCTTTGAAAAGGGAACTTTTTGAATTAATTTTCGCGAATTCACATACAATAAAAAGGCGTGTACGCAGGATTCTTAGCTTTGATTAAATTTAAAAATTTAGCTTCGAAAAAAATAAATTTTTCTTCTCTCTTTCTTTTCTTTATCTTTTTTTTTTTTTTCTCTCTCTCTCTCTCTTAATCAAACATTTTTGAATTTTTTCCTTTTTCTGTTTTCACGGATAATTTATGTAACATCTATAGACTAATTTTTGTATCAAGTCCAAACAATTAGATTTAGTATTTGTTCCCTAATGAGGGAATTACAGCTATATAGCACTCAAGTCACGGAGCTAGTTCCACCCGTTGATCTTTCATCAAATCCTAACAACTTTACATCATAAATAATACCCTGAAATTATCTGTCATTTTGTGTAGCAAAGCTATGCATTCTCGAATACCCGGCTTTAATTCAATTTGAGATTCAATTATTTTTTTTTGTGGGCATTTCTCATTGAAGTTATCTAAGATAATCCGATGGAGACAGCAAGGATTAACTGACGGGGTAGTGCGTGCTCTTTTTATAACTTACCAGTCTGTTTATTACTGATTTAAAGCTATTTTGATTTTATAGATATATAGATTTGGATGATGTTCATTTTTTAGGAATTAAATAAGAAGAGAAATAAAAGAAAATAGCCGAGTTTAAATGGTTTGTAATAAAGAGCGTTGTACGGAGGAAAAATATAAAGTGAATTAAAAAACAAGTTAAGAGGAGAGGACAAGTTGGTAGCGGAATGATGCTGGTTGTTCGGTTTGTCTTAATACAATAAAATCAGAGACATAAAAAAAACTAATAGAGGACTACTAATATAGGAACTAATAGAGTCTTATCTGAGATGGAATGAATGAGAATAGATGAAATTTAAAGAGAAGGAATTGACAAATAATTGGGAATAACGAATCTGAAAGGCAAAAAAAGGGATAGAAGCAGCTCAATTGAATGAAAGTGAGGAAAAAGAGATAAAAATTAAATATCAAGTTGAAAAAAAATTGAGGAAAATGAAGTGCGGAACAGATTGGTCATTAAACGAATCAAGGATGGGTCGCGCGGACAACAGAGCCAAAGAACATTTACGAATTAAAAAAACGTCCTTGTAATGCATTAACTTTGAAAAATCCTAGACTTTTCTTTTTCCGTTAAACCAAGCCATTTTGGACCTGTTTGGTATGCCAGAGTTTATTATGATGTTTCTGCTAAGTAAAATTAAAGCGACCGGCCATCCTGGTGTCATCAACATGACGGTTCAACTTAAAGCTCCCTCAAAACTAAGGCAATCAGTAGTAATTTCCGTTTGAACCTACAAACCTTAATGCCTTGTTACGGCTGTTTTCCCTGTGAAAAAAATAACAGTGTCAAATTAGTTTGATTTTTATCTAAAAACACTTCACCTTGCTCAAGGCAATTCCGCCGTTATGACAACAAACTCGGCCAAGCTGGCTACAATCATGCTGGCGTGTCACAAATGTAGTGATGTATATCGAGACCTGCGTTTCCGGGTGGCTACGCTCTTTTGTATTTCAATGTATTTCTAAAAAGATAGGAACTATTTACGATGTGTGATTATGATTTAAACGTAAATGGATTCAGGAAAAGGCCGTCTAATTAAATAAACAAGTCAAATCAAAATCCCCGGTTAGTACTTTTTAATTATTGTAGAGATGTGGTCAGATGTGGAAAAAATGTTCTTTATCGCATAGTAAAATCAAATTGGTATACAAAAGTGAAGTAAAAATAATCGTTCAGTGCTTTTGAATTACTTTAAATTTGCGGAATGAATTTTTCTAAAACATTCTTTATTTTATTTTTATTTTTTAATTATGTAATTAAGGTTTA
>JANTNT010122200.1:0-21308 GCA_024752375.1 Entacmaea quadricolor
TGGCTAACTCACAGATCAAACCCTGAAACAACCACAAGGCTGATCTAAGTCAGGGCACGGCTAACTCACAGATCAAATTGGAATTTAGCATGTTGATTTTTGTGGAGGGAGGGAAAACTTTAGAAATAGGGAAAAACATTCAAAACAAGGGAGAGAACCAACAAACAACTCTACTCACATGAGTCATGCAATTGGGAGTCAAACCCTGGACCTCAGCGGTGAGAGATAACACACTAGCAGCACATGACAGCCATGTTCACCTCCCACCACTTCAACCTTTGGGTTAATTTTCAGTAACATGGGGTTACTAGTCAGATTTTTGTTGGTTCTTTCTTTGATATTGTTTTCCTATCTCCAAAAACAATCAGAATCAGACAGCTGTATATTAGGTAACTTACTGCATAGATTTTTATCCTGATCTACATAAAAACTTTTTTCTCACAGTAAATGTAAAGAAGACAAGAAAGATATTAAACTTACACCATAAATGTAGGGCAAGGAAATTATACCTCACCAAGGTCCTTATTTGTTTTGTCTGGCACACTGTAAAGTAACCTTAAATTGAAAATAAAATCAATTTCTTACTTTTTATACAGAAAGTACAAGAAAACAAGAAGTACAACCATTATTCATTACCTGCTATTGAAAAACAAGGTGGTCCAGGATTCTAATGCAGCTGTATTATTCTACTCCTTAACAACTTGGCTGTTGTACGAGGTACTAATCAATCATGGTGGTGTAAAGAGTTCACAGACGTCACATGTCCTTCTTCAGATTATTAGAAAACAGAACAGCATTGTTGTTAGTTCATCTTTAAAATTCCTTAAAGGTCATTGCAGCAACTTTGTCTGTAGAGTTAGACACATTATTCAAGACAGACAGTCATAAAATGGTGAGCTCCTTTGGAAAAGAATGAGTTCTCAGTACAGTTTACCAAAACATAATAATACATTTTGGAAGAGTAAAGTAGCCCAAAATAAAGCCACCCTTTCAGTTTGTGGAGTACAGAGGAAACAGGGACACTTCCAAGTTGCTCAAAATCTCTCTGCTAGTCCTAAAAAATAGACACCAGACAAACTGACACTGGTAGCTTATCCCTAGTAGTGCAGATGGTAGAAGGGAGGTGCATTACAAGGATAGTGGCTAGCAATGAAGACTGGCAGTTTTTAGAATTCAATTTAGTTAAACGAGTTATATTTATGTTATAAAGTTGTTAGTCAAAACATATTAAACAGAAAAAAAACTGCAAAAACTGCAGCAGTTCTTTAGATTTTGAAGTGAAAGAACATCAAACAAAATTACTTGAAACATTTTAGGAAATGGTATTTTTTGTTCAATACAATATTTTTGAAATTTATTTTAAGAACTGAGATTTAGTTGTGTCCATCGTCAGAGTATCAACATTGTCAGGCAGCAGAACAAGATTTTCTTACATTTTTGACACATTTTTATAT
Organism: Entacmaea quadricolor; assembly: GCA_024752375.1. Classification (NCBI taxonomy): domain Eukaryota; kingdom Metazoa; phylum Cnidaria; class Anthozoa; order Actiniaria; family Actiniidae; genus Entacmaea; species Entacmaea quadricolor. The sequence continues at coordinate 1,455 of JANTNT010122200.1, forward strand.
ACTTGTGATACAGTGTGACGGTATGTGACACAGCTTTTGATGTCATGTGTCGAGATGATCGTTTTGTTCAAATTGTCAAAAACTATGAGAGATCTTGGTTTGCCAGTAGTGTGCTTTATGTGTGAAATAGGATATCAAGTACACAATACCAAAAGATGTTTTTCATTATATTTCACATAAATGTCTCTCTTACTTGAAGATATGGTATTACATAAAATAATTCTTTTGTTCTATGTTACATATTTTGATCTTTACAGCCCTTTTATGTGTCCAAATTTTTAGTTTTTGAAAAGTACATTGAAAAAATTTTTCATTGACTCTATTAAAGTTAAACTGCATTAAGGATAAATTGATTTTGGTAAATTTTATTCAAGAGATTTAATTTTTCATTGTATTTCAGATTTTTATACTATTTTTATATAAAAATAAAAAAGCAAAGTGTCTCTTTCTGAAAAAAAAAATCCCTCATCCATATGATTTTAGCACTAATCTGGTATTAAAATTAAACTACTTTGACCACATCTTAATCAACATTAAGGTCAGGTCATTATCTAGTGAGGGCTGACTAAGAGCTAATAGATTTATTGAAGCTGTCTCCTGCTAAATAAAAACTGTTTAGTCCTTAACAGTTTAATTCTACTTTATAAAACTATCTTTAAGTACATTAGTTGGCAGTCATTAGTGGCAGCTCTAAAGTGCTTATGTATTTCTAGGTGCAATCCCCTGCTAAATAAAGAACTCTTTTATGAACATTCATTTAGTATACTTAAAATACATTCAGATACATTCATTCATTTGTAAAGTCATGAAATAAGACCATTCATTCACCTACAAATCTTTTACCTAACACTAAATAGGTTCGTTGCCCTGAGAGGTCTGTGACCCTAACCACCCTTAAAACAACTAGCAGTACCAGTGAAAAACAAAGTCCAGAAATACAGAGCACCCTGATTTATTAAAAATTTCAGCTCATGAAATGTAACAGAATGTAATTAAATGTGATTAAATGTGATTATTTTATGATTCATAAAATGTATTGGATGGCATATACGCTATGCAATTTCTTTTGTCTTACACCAAGATGAAACTAATAATAATAATAATAATAATAATAATAATAATAATAATAATAATAATAATAATAATAATAATAATAATATGTATTTATATAGCTCATCCTGAGCCTAAAACTGCATCTTGTTACTTCTGTTGAGCTACTCTTTTTATTTCTAAAGGTTATTTTGGCACTGCTATTTGTTTTAAGGGGGTAGGTTCAAACAATTGAACCTTTTAGTGCAAAGTTATCTATTTGTTAAAACTGCAGTAACAGGACCCAGGGAGGAACTCTCTTTACTAAAGTGGTATAGGTGATATGCAAGCTGACCTTTTGAAAATTGTGAGATATACACAAATGAACAGAAAAAAATTGATAATAGTATTGAATATTGCATTCACTAAATAATTGCTTTAAATCCTTTGTAAATTAAATATCAATATGACAAACAAACAATCAAAAATAAGCAAAATTAAACAAAGGGTGGTCAACCCATATTGTGTAACAATAAATTGTATCATTGCCAGTAGCCATAAAAAGAGTACGAGCACCCCTACACTATAATATGGAGAGTTCCCCAGTAGAACCTAGTAACTTAAGTCAAACCAACAAGAAGTTATTGTAAATATTTTTGTTTTTAAGAGGAAATCTTTTTATGCATGTTGATGGAGATATTAAATAAAGGTGTGATGTGAAAGTGTTTTTGAGTCTCTTTCTTCAGCAAATGTTTGGTTGGAGTATTTTTAAAGTGAAGCTACTAACCAGGACCACTTTGACAATAAGAACCAATCAAGATTTAGAGTGAAAACAATGCATTCCAACTTTAGCCAATTCTAGCCAATCAGGAGCAAGAAAAAAAGCCAAGATCTGAATAATTTCTGACAAACAATTTCGATGTTATCAAGAGACCTTGGGAATGAAACATTGTGATTGGCTGAGTTCAATATTCTACTGATTATGATCTCCCATGATTGGCTCAGGTTTTCACTCTGAATCTTGATTGGTTCTCATTGTCTAAGTGGTCCTCGTTAGAGTATTTGCACTGTAAACACTTGAAAAAAAATTACTAACCTAAATTTTCGACTGATTACTTCAGTCTTCGTCATAAGTGTTCTTGGATCACCTAAAGACAGAATTGAGGAGAACCTAAATGGTGTGGTTTATCATGATATCTCTTGTTCCGGTTACGGGCGTTCTTGTGATCAGACATGTAGGAGAAACTGAACGGTGTAAAAACCTAGTTTCTGGAACACACGAGGTGGAACTTGGTCTCTAGATCTGAGGTAGCACAGCACCTGCACATCAAATCTCCTGGCCACCATGCTGAGTTGAAAGATGTGAAAGTGTTAACTAGTGAACCAAGCTACTTTGAACAAGGAGTGGAGGAGGCAATCTTTACAGCCCAGCCTTAACTGCAATGGGGTACACCACAAACTCCCTGGGGTTTATACCAATCTTATTTGTTCTCATGTACGAAATAAGTTCCCCAGGGATTCTCCATTAAAGCCTAATTAATATTCATACTCTGACAAAGACTGAAGTAATCAGTCAAAAATTTAGGTTAGTAATTTTTTTAAGGGTTGTGAGCAAAAGTTAATAGTGTCTTTACATATCTGCAATTTACCTGAATAATGAATAAAACTGTTTTCAACAAAGAATACAGAATCATACTGGAAGCCAAGATTTCAGTGATGATAAGGTTTGGATATCATTCATGTTCATGAAGGAAGTGCTTGAGATTGTGTAGAACTGCATACTTTCCTATCTATAAAAAAGTATTTATAATGATAATAGTCATTATCAATTTCATGAAAGATTATAAGGAAAATACAATAGAAACCAAAAGCATGGAGGTTGTAAAGTCAAAAGAGAAATAGTTTTAATTTGCATACACTTTAACTTGGACTTTCTCAGCCAAATTCACTTGTATCTTGAAAATTTTAGAACATGAAATAACTAAGCTAGACATTGAATATGTAATGTACAGTATTCTCTCTATTCTCTTATCTGTATTGGCTTACAATGGCTTGCCTTTGCCTTGCCATTTTAAATGCCAGGTAGACCACTTGTATAGCCTGTGCCTCACCATTGTCAATGCCCATACAGATAGGCAACTTGTATATATTACTGAAGGCTGCCTGTGTCTTGCCATTGTTAATGCCCATACAGGTAGACAACTTGTATAGTCTGTGTCTTGCCATTGCTGTTGGTAATTTGAAACACTGTGAATTAAAAACAAATTTACTTAACTGACATTTCGTCAAAGGACTAACATTGGAAACATCAGTTAAGTAAACTCGTTTTTATTCGCTCTTTCAAATTACTTACAACCCATCCATCGTTTCTATGTATTATACACCAACGTAGCTCAAACTAGATTAATCACTAGTTTTCTTTTGCATTCCAACTCTAGCCAATCAGGATCTGACAATTTTGTTATCAAGAGACCATGGGAATAAAACATGTTTATTGGCCCAGGTTCTGAGAACCCTGTTCTTAGTAAAAAAAAACCTATTTTGTCAGGATATTGTGAATGTTTTTCAAAGAGACTAATCAGTCAGTGTACCTTGCAATATAAAAGACAACTATTGTAAAATAACACCAAACTCTATTTAATGATGCAATTTTGTGGTGCTAGATAACTTCACAAAAATTTCTTTGATAAACTTTCAGAAAAAGAACCAATTTTTTGCTTTAAGTTTTCTTGCTTACTACACATGTATGTAGCTATATATAAAATTTCTTCTTTTTCAACACTTAACTGGCACATTATCCAACTCAGTTCTACCAGTTGCAAATGAACTGTTCTTACATGAGTACCAAAATCTATTGTCTCTTAACAAAAAATTTCACAATCATTTGACAGATCTTCAGAAATTTAGCCTTTGCTTTTATTCCTGAAATCAACTTTCATTTCAGTCAATACCATCTCTTTACTTTCAATTTTGACAAATTCTCATAAAAACAACTTTTAAAAATATTACCATAAAAACTTATTAATAATTTGTCTGTTTATTTCACCAGTCACTTCCACTTGAGTCATCACCCCAAAAGAACCAGGGGTGATAATCACTCTCTTCTTCCTCTTCATCATCACTAGAACACTCATAAAAATTACTGCCAAAGCTAGCAAGGTTTTGAGCTGTGATTCTTGTATAGTGCTCAAAGCAAAACTTAGGAAGTTGGAGTTGAGCAACACTGAAGTCTTCAAATCCATCTTGTAGTGACTTAAACATGGCAGATTTTTTCCAAGCTTTTTTCTTCTTTTCATATTTCCATGTTTCTCCACTGTAAAGGACATATACTTCTTCATTCAAAGCAAAAGTAAGCTTTGGGTTACAAAAGCTGGGTAATGACGCAATGTTGGTCCAATGTTCTGAAGATTCTTTGTAGACTTCACAAGTTACTTCTGCTCCAATATGTAACCCACCCATGACAAATATGTTACCATTTGTAGCAACAACCTTAGGAGATGATCGTCGGATATTCAAGGGTGCAACAGGAGTCCAGTAGTTTGCTTCAGGATCATATCTTTCAACAAGACGTTCAGAAACAGTGTTGTGTGCCATTCTCCCTCCTATTGCATAGAGGTGAAATTCCGTGGTAACAACACCCAACATGCATCTTGGTTTGAGTAGCTGAGCCATAGTCTTCCATGTATTTTCAATAGGATCGTAACATTGTACCATGGCAAGCCTGTCAACAAAAGCTGAACAACCACCCAGAACATAAAGCTTGTCTTTGAGTGATACTACATGTGTCTTGTTGAGACAAACACTAGGGCTTTGAATGTCACCATTCTTCTCATACCAATAATGCACTGTTTTGTGTGTTTGACCTAATGAATACATCATAAGTCTTGTAGCACTATCCTCCCAGTCATGTCTATCACGACTTATAGAATACAGGTCTCTTCCTATGACTGCGACACCCAGCTGGAAAGTGGGTGATGGGGGTTCTGGGAGTCTGTACATGGTATCCTCCTCTACATCAAAACAAAATGAAGTGCGTAAATTTCCTCTTCCTACTCCTACGATGACATTGTGTATCTTGGCAGATGGTCTTTCCTTGGCAACTAGTTCTTTTTTGGATCTTGCAGTGCGACGTCGTCTTCTCTGTTGCTTCATGAAATTTTGACAAAAGCTGCAGTCCTGCAAGAGAGGTTCCTTGAGAATTTGCTCTTCAAGAAATGCATAGGACAGGGATCCAAACCTTAGGCAAGGTAACAAATGAGAAAGTTCCTTGGCTCTTGAAGAAGGATCATGCCTGACCCACGTTAATAATCCCTCAAAGACTTCCTCTTCTTTCTCCACTCTAAGTCCATCACTGCTCATAAGTTCGTAAAGCTCAGAACCTGTCAGGCCTAAAAAGTCCGATTCTAGCTTCGCTCTTTGAAAATTTTCTTTCATAAAAATGTCTGATTTTTTCTTGAGGTCTTCCAGAGAGTATTTATCTGCCAAACGTCTGGTTGAAAAGCAATTAGCTATGGATAGACTTGTAGAAATAATCGAAGCACAAGCATTTTTAACATGGTTTAAAAGAAGAAAGCTTGCTGCCTCGAGTAAATCTTCGGCGTTCTCTCTATTTATTGCTATTTCCCTTGTGTAAAAGAAGTCAAGAATCGTGGAAAGAGCAGAACTACTTAAGGAACACAGTTTGATATGTTTTTCATTAGAATCTCTCATTCCACTCGTAAACATTGTATAAAAGAACTGACTATTGGCAGCCAAGACACAACGATGAGCGGGAAACGACTGACCATCCACTTCCAAAACCACATCACAGAACCCTAAATCACCTTGTTTTCTCAGCGTATTTAAACAGGAGAGGAAATTTAGTCGATCTCCACGGAATATCCTGCCTCCAGCAGCAAGGAATGTTATTTCTAAGAGTCTTTCTTTATCGAGACGAGCAAACGCTTCTTCTACGTTCTCCATCTTGGAAATCCCTTGTCATACGGCGCTTGCGCCAAACTGCAGGCGGGAAATTACGTAAGACGTAAACCAATGCGAAAACTTAGTGGGGGTAGGCTGGGGAGTTTTATGGTGCCAAAGGGGCTTTTTGAAGTGTCCATCTCTGCATTCTTTATGAAAAGTTTTTTGTAATTATATATGTATATACTATTTTCTATCTCATTGAGTTGTTATTTATAAGTAGTTTGGGAAGTTTCATTTAATATGACAAGGAGAGGCATGAACATTTTAAGGGAGCCCAACAAGTAGCCCTTAAATTTCTGAAAGATTTAGAATTTCTGAAAGATTTTTATTTTGGGAATGGCTAATTGCAATTTTTATTTCCATGCTGGTGAATATTAACACTGCACATTTATTGGGGATCGTTTATTTTTTATATTTGGGAGGGGGAGCTGTTTTGAGATTGTGATCAAAGGGGGACCAGAAAATTTATGACACTGAAAGGGGGGTCATGCAAAAAAAATATAACAAGACAGTACAAATCAGAGAATTACAATATTTAATAGAACTAAGGGAGCATTCATTAGTAGAAGGGGGGGTGGAAGAATCTAGGGGAGGGTCACCAAATATTTATTAGTAGCAAAAGGGGGGGTCGTAATTATTTTCCTTCTTGAAAAAATGCTGGAGTAAAAAACAATGCTATGAGGGGAGGGGGTCATTACTTTTTTAGACTCTACTTTTGGGGGAGGGTCACAAATTTTTTATTCAACACTCAAAGGGATTCTCCCATCCCACCCCCCTTCTAAAAGTGCTATGATTAATAAAAACAGAAATAATGCTGAATTGAAATAAAAATAGTAATTCATGGCTCTGAGGCACGCGAGTTAGAAAATTGTTATAGATTATTACATATCCCTCTATATAAATAAAGATATTGTATTGTATTTTATTTGATATAAAGCTGAAATTAACCTGCAATTACTAGTTGCACAGTCATGTGAGTCATGTTTATATAAACTTGTTAGTTTTCTTCATTCTCATTGTCAGTACCAGTACCAGTATGTTTATGTTATTAACTTTTTTTGGGGGGGGGGGTCATGGAATGGAATGTGAACATAAGGGGGGCCATGTAAGAAATTATACCCCATTGAAAGGGGTTAGGCAAAATTTTTAGTGAAAATTTATGGTTCATGGTGGTATGCTTTGTTCACTTGATTCAAGAAGTGTTTTGTTTCTTTGTGTTGAAAAAATGTTAAATTTCAAATATTTATTGATTTAGGATTATATATTTTTTGAAACAATAGGATTTTGAGAAATTTGATCATTAGCTTACCTGCTTTGAATAGGAATTTTTGCTTTTGTTCTTAAGTTATTTTGAAATTTCTGATCAAGTTGCATTATGATGTCACGATTCAAGACAGATCCGGAAAACAATGACGACCGTGAACCATAAAATTCCAAAAACCACCAGCCCTCCCTCCCAATGAACCATTCCTTTGGAGAGCTGCAAAATTTGGCAAGTTCAGGAATGTGCTCTGAAAATTTCATAATATTGTATTATATTATATAATATATTTATATAATATTAATCTTTTATAGATTTTTATAGACCCTTTTTAACAAAATCCAACAATACACCATTTTCAACAATTAATGTCAAATTCATTCTTTTGAATTCTATTCAAGTTTTAAAATTATTCTGAAGAAATTTTAAAAATGGACATCAAGAGAAAACAATTTATTACAGGTTTTATTAAAAATCTACTGTAGCATTTGTTAATGGTATAACCGTAAATGCAATAAATAAATTATATTGAACACATTTATTTTGCATGAATGTAGAGGTTGATTGACAAATTATTACAGATTTTCTTAAGTTAAATATGACAGACAATTCCCAGAACATGTACATCTTAATTTACATGATTTTGTATTTTACAAAATCGCTAAGCAAGCTTTCACGGAGCTAAATCAGACACTTATTTGACATTTCAGAAATGATCATACCTTCCTCTTGCATTCCTCATAATTAGAAACATTATATTAAAAAAATAAATTATAAGTGGACATGACAAATTAAGACATTTATCAGGTTGTTTGAGAAATAAAAAGTCCAGTTCAAATGTGTAAATACAAAATAATCTGAACTTGCACATTGTTTGAACACCAAATCACAATGTCTTGCTGTAACTGCACATATTGACTACAGTAATTATTGGTCAATTGGATGTGTCCCTCATCAATAACTTTGAATTTGCTCCAATTTACAAGTTGAGGTGATTAAGTTGTATTCTGTTTGAACAGTATGCATGGAATAACTGTTAGTACAGCTGATCTGGAGTTAAACATTTATTAAGAACTTTAACCAGTCTTTCCAATTTTAAATCAGAACTTATAACTAATCTTTTTAAATTATCTCTCTTTATAATTTTATATCAATTTAAGCGCTTAGAAAAGATCTGGATTAGTGCTATAAAAGTGTAATTATTATTATTATTATTATTGTTGTTGTTATTATTATTATTATTATTATTATTATTATTATTATTATTATTATTATTATCGTTGTTGTTGTTGTTAGCAAGGTTCCTGCATGGGGGGTACTCCCATATCTGGACTATACAGGGATGATCTGCATGCTGAACAGAGTATGGGTTTTGGAGTTTCTTGTCATGAATAGGTTATTCTTTTTCCTAATTTTTATCATTTTCAGGGTATCTATTTTCCAAATAACCTTACGTAGTCAGAGTTTAATCTATTGTTTGTTGGCCCTGATAAAATGATAGTCATAAACTGGGTATGCGAATTTGAGTTTTCTTTCATAAACAGGGTAGTTGTTGTTTTAGGATCCCAGCAGAACACCCCCACCCAAATCCTGCTGGAGTACCCTCAGGGGCAAGTGTGGATGTAGGGGGGACTGGTATCCCCTTATTTCTTTTTTTCTTCTTATCCCTATGATGACAGGAATGATGTCCCCTTTTTAAAGTAGTTTTTGCACCCTCTTAAAAAATTTTGTATCTGTCCTTGGTCATATCATTTACTGGTAAGCAAGACTAACAGCTCAATGCAATGTGATACTGACCCCTTTGACACAAAACTGCTGATAGCTGTACTAACAGTTATTCAACAAGTAATCCTGTATTACAAGTTGTATTCTCATTGGAAGGACCCTTTAGAAATTTAAAGAAATACCTTGTAAAGTTTTGTGAATTCACTTCTATATGTGCATCATAAATCAATAGAGGGTTTTCAAATATAGGGTTTCTGACCATCTTGTAGGGCAAGAAATGTAATTTTTCTCCTAAGAGAAATGAAATCTTCTCTCATGCAAAAATATTTCATTGGTATTGCCTAACAACTGACGGTCACTGCTGTAAGGTTTTCTACTTTAATTTTTTTGTCTGTCTGAGGCCCTTGTCCAGTTTATACTTGTTTGTCAAACTTAAACATTTACACAGCACAAAGAGCAATACCGTTCCCAGTAGAACAAGACTTTTAACACTTTTACAAAGACACTGAATCATCAAAGCAGGCATGAGGCTTGACGTAAACAAGATCATCCCAACAAATATGACATCAAAGGCTGCACTGCCTGCCTACATAGCATAATCAAAAACTTTGTTAAAGTGTCATAAACTTGCTCTACTGGCAATGGTAGCATGCTTTGTGGTGTATTCAAAACGGTGTCTGACCAATTTAGGTCAAACAATGATTGGTAAGGATCAGGTTATGTCATTTGTTTTGCTCTCACAATCACAAACTTTAGAACATGATAAAATTTAAAAACTAAATAAACCAATCGTTGCTTGTCAGAGAACATTTTGAATATCATTTTAAAATATTAGCAATTCTCCCAGATCTGTCTTGCAGCAGTGAGATTGAGGAAGGAGTGTTTGAATGAATGAGAGTACTGAGCACTATGTCATAAACAAAGCACAAGCTCACCAAATTGCCACTTTACATTTAAAATACTATTAAAATAAATTTACAAAATCATAATATCAAATTAATATGATAATCCAATTGTCCGAAATTGCCCAAATAATAAATTATGATGATATTGGTCATAAACATTAAAAATAGGGTCTTTTGAAAACAAAGACAAATTCAATTCATTTCCAAAACTCTAAAGACAAAAAAATTTAAGGCATTTTAGTAAGGTTGTTTACCCAGGCAACATCTTATGTTAAGGGATGACTTGTAGGGGTGATTGGCACTTGTTTTAGGGGTATTATTTATTCTAAGGCATTTTAGTAAGGTTGTTTACCTAGGCAACATCTTATATTAAGGGGTGATCAGCACTTGTTTTAGGGAAAAAATTTGTTGAACAGGACTAGGTACCTTGTACTTATAGGAAAAAATAAGATTGAAAATAATTTTAATTTTCAACATTTTATAATTCTTTTAATTGATAAGTTATAAGGTTATTTGAAATCTCAGTTGAGAGCATTAATTTTTAAGAAAAGGAGTTCAAATGGAAGAGTCTAGGGGAGGAATCTTATGCTCATAGTAGTGACAAAAGGGAGTCACCAATATTTTTATTCTTGAAGAGATGTTGGAGTAAAAGAACACTGCCATGTAACCAGGGGAGGGGGTAGTGACGCTACATTTGGGTGGGTTTTGCTCATTTTTTATTTAAAACACAAAGGGTTTTGTGAGGCCCACCTGCCCCTCTAAAAAAAAGAATGCTCCCTAATAATGTTTTATGTTTATTTTAATATGCCTGCTGATCAACTGTTCCACTTAACATAGGGAGTTGTCTCCTGGGATTATTTGCTATAATTATATTATACATAATTAGATTGTGAATTAAACACCCTTGTAAGGTTAATTTTATTGCGACAATGAATCAGTGTAATTACTACTAGTATTATACCAAAATTAAGTTGTATGGATTACATTATATCCAATAAAGTAAAAATATAAAAAGAGCAGCAGTAAGGCAAGTGTAATGAAATGTGAAAACACTTCTTGTTTTCAAAATTCTTTGACACCAGGTCGAAGGTTTGGGTATTTCATCTTAACCACAATTTCAATCTTAAGGCATCAACTCCATTGAGGTAGTATCTGAACAGACGTTTGTCACGGACAAACCCAAGCTTTTCGTAGAGACGGAGGGCAGCTTTGTTTGTAATTTCAGTTTCTAAGACAACCTGATCAGAAAATATTAATAAAATATTTAAAGTATTATTAATGATTGTTGAAATGATGTCTATATTCAGGAATTTGGTACCAATTTTAGATATTGTAAATCCCATACTAAATGCAACATAAAAAGTGGCTGAGTTTGTCTCACTTCAGCATTTATAAACAGATATTAATATTCAAACTTCATCCATAATACAATAAGCTGGAAGCTGATGGGCTTATTAGGAAGCTATAATAGGCTTCTACAGCATAATTTTCATACTGTAATGAGCTACCATCTAATTGGAGAATTTTTCATGAATTGTACTGGCTGTTAAAGCAGAAATTCATTGGCCGTTGCCTGCACCAGAAGGCTGGTGAGCTAGTTCGGCAGTATGCCTTATACTCCCCAACACATGGTATAACATCCAGAAGGAAACAAACCCGTCTTTACCACCAATACTTAGGAGTACTCATAAACAATGACACACCACCATCTGTATCCAAGTTAGAGGCTGCTGCTCAGGATTGAGACAATGTGTACAAATGAACAGATAGAGAAAATAAAGTCACAAACCTCATCACAGTTGTCCTCTATCATAGCTTTTATAGCCTTTTTAACAAGTTTTGTTCCTATGATCAATTAAAACCATGTTTATCGAACAATCATAAAAAATGTGAGTTATACAAAGATATTATTTCACTACTAGACCATTGTTGGCTGTCAAATGTTAAAATTGTGGACACAAGACTTGTAAGGGAATAGTGTCCTGTTGTTTGTTTCCTGTGGCATTGTCCAAATTTTGTAAAAATAAAAAATGAAAGAAAGTTCCCACTTAAGGTTAGCAACAATGTACAAGTGAAGAATGCAGACATAGGGTGGTATGATATTGCTATTAATGTAAAATACCATTATATTTTTGTGTTGCCATACTACTAAGCTAAAGAAAAATAAATTTTATTGAACCCTTTTGTTACTACCCAGGGATGGTGCTTGCATTTTCATTCTGTGTCTTGGGACCAACATGTCTGACCAAATAGCTGTTAGTATGGCCATCAGCAGATTTATGCTAAAACCATTGTATAGACCCAATAGCCTCACTTGAATGATCTTTAAAACAAAAGAATTTTTGACCATGGGCTCAGCCATACTAACAGCCATTGGCATCCCTAGCATTTTTTATCAAATTGAACAAGTACTATGAGCAGGTGTCCTGCTTTCCAGGACTTATTAAATTTTGAAAATGAATTATTATCATTTTTTTGTGTGTAAAAAAATGCATTATTTCTGTGTTAATATGATCCCTGCTACCATTGTACATTACTTACCAATTTTATGTCTTCTATATTCTTTTTCAACAGCTAACATTGCTATATATCCCCTGTGAACCATGTTTTTGTGTACATCTAGTTTACAAACTATTGCTCCAACACACCGCTCCTTACACATGGCCTGTGTTGATTATGACAGTCTACATGTTAGTATAAGCTTGATTATTGTTTATTGTTTATAAAGCTTTCCATATGTTTGCATATGGGCGACCACACTGTAGAGTGAGACTTATATCTGGTGTTAGAGTGCTTTCATTTAACCCTTGAAATAGAACCTAATAGTTAGAGTATAATAGTCATATAGAAACAAAAGAAAACAAATGGATTAGAGTCTACTAATGTGTGTTAGTCTAATATCTATTTCAGGGGTTAAATGAAATCACTCAAGTACAGAAACAAGTTGGTAATAAACTGTTACCAGATCCAGATAAGGGAAAGTGCAATTCTACGAGCACATAATAGAAGAGATTCTGGTAGAGTGCAAGGGTGTAATTTTCCACTTTTGACCTATTTGGAATTTTTCACACAGTTTTTGAAAAATATGCTAGAGTTAATGATAAAAATTATAAATAGGCTTCAGAACCAAAATCATCTTCCAAATTTAATATTTTCAGGATGATATCATTGCTTTTAGAGCAAGTTTTGATTGAAAACACATACTTCAACAAAAAATCAACCAGGCATCCCTCCTTGCAATTATTGGAAGAGCCTGGTTGCTAGTTATTGTTCTAAGAAGGCTTATGATTGGCTGAACTTTATTAGTTGTTGTCCAATCAGAGTTTTGAAGAAAAAATATTTAAATAAAAATCATTTTTGCATCAGATAATTTACATCAATTTGTATTTTGTACTTTTTCAAACTATTTCCAAAAATTTCCACACATTTTTGCACTATTTTGATTTGTTTTTCACGCTCTACAACAATCTCTGTAATTGGTTCTGAGGGCACTGTATCTTAGGGTGTTCTAAACCCTAACAACCCCTTGTATGTAACCTAGTAATGTGTGAGAAACAAATAAGAATTCTATACCCTTCAGCTTCATCATTCAACCAATCAACAGTCTGCTTTGGTAATACCAACCATTCAGCCAATCAACAGTCTGCTTTGGCAACACCAACCATTCAGCCAATCAACAGTCTGCTTTGGTAACACCAACCATTCAGCCAATCAACAGTCTGCTTTGGCAACACCAACCATTCAACCAATCAACAGTCTGCTTTGGCAACACCAACCATTCAACCAATCAACAGTCTGCTTTGGTAATACCAACCATTCAACCAATCAACAGTCTGCTTTGGTAATACCAACCATTCAGCCAATCAACAGTCTGCTTTGGCAACACCAACCATTCAACCAATCAACAGTCTGCTTTGGTAATACCAACCATTCAACCAATCAACAGTCTCCTTTGGTAACACCAACCATTCAACCAATCAACAGTCTGCTTTGGTAACACCAACCATTTAACCAATCAACAGTCTGCTTTGGTAACACCAACCATTCACCCAATCAACAGTCTGCTTTGGTAACACCAACCATTCACCCAATCAACAGTCTGCTTTGGTAACACCAACCATTCAACCAATCAACAGTCTGCTTTGGTAACACCAACCATTCAACCAATCAACAGTCTGCTTTGGTAACACCAACCATTTAACCAATCAACAGTCTGCTTTGGTAACACCAACCATTCACCCAATCAACAGTCTGCTTTGGTAACACCAACCATTCACCCAATCAACAGTCTGCTTTGGTAACACCAACCATTCAACCAATCAACAGTCTGCTTTGGTAACACCATCCATTCAACCAATCAACAGTCTGCTTTTGTAACACCAAATGTCCTAATGGGGAATCCCAAAATTGTGATTTAAAATTGAAAAAAGTGGTTCCAGACCTGGAAAATCAGTCTTATGGTTTGATAGTACTTTTCTAATTTTATCCCACTTTGGGAATTACAACAGGTTGCTGCTAAGTAATATAACATATTGAGTTTTGAGTTGGTTTAAGATTGTAAATTTTTGGTGAATGTACATAGTAATACACTTCTATATAGGAGATGGTTCTAGACTTGCTTATACAAAAGAGCAGTCATAACCTCCCCTTGTAACATTACCATGGTTGCTTGTACCTTATAACCTCCCCTTGTAACATTACCATGGTTGCTTGTACCTTATAACCTCCCCTTGTAACATTACCATGGTTGCTTGTACCTTAACTTCCCCTTGTAACATTACCATGGTTGCTTGTACCTTATAACCTCCCCTTGTAACATTATCATGGTTGCTTGTACCTCAAGGTTCATCACAGTGTATTTCACATAACTGTTGAAGAGTGGGTTCTGAAGTTAGTTCCCAAGTTCCAAAGTTCAAGTTGTACTTAGGATGTTCACAACAAACTTTATTGGTGGCCTCTGAACAGACTTCCAGTTCAAATTGGTTAATTCAATAGAATCATTGATATTATCAATGATACTTGCATATATTGTACTCACTGTACTGTGAAGATGACTTCCACTCAGGTTGTCGAAACGTCAGTCTCCACCAACAAGTCTTTCTCAAGACTACACTCACAGTAACTTACAAACTACCACTCCTGGGTTCAAGCCATTTACTCTTATACTTGCATATATTGTTTTATAAAGTTGACAACCATGCCTTAAGCTCCTTGGCAGTGTCTTCCATTGCTATAACTCAAGATCTAACCTTTTAGCTTGTTGGCAGTATCTTCCATTGCTGTAACTCAAGATCTAACCTCAATTCTATTGAATTACCAAATTTGTGTGGGAAGGAAGTTCAAAGTTCACCAACAAAGTTTATTGTGAAACTTCTGAAGTATGGCTTGAACTTTAGGTTACTTTGGAACCCACTTGTGAAACTCACTGTAATTATGGAACAAGATAAGGTTGGGCAATCACTTTTTTTCCAGGATCCTTTATATTAAAATTTATTTTTTGTTCCCTCTTACTTTACAGAAGGTGTAAGGAGCAGTCAAGTTAGAAGCTGTATAAAGATTTCAGGACTCCCTTTTTCCTCAAAAATGGCACCATCCCTCCTGTAATTCATGATGAGTAGATGACTAATGCACTAGTCAAAGTTTAGCCCCAGGGGAGGGGGGCCGGGCATACCAAGGGAATTACATATCTTATCCGATGGGTCGGGAATTTCAAGATATTTGACCTGACAAAGTCCCGAGGGTCAGGTGTTTTGACCGCTCTTCTGGGGTCTGGAATCTAGGGTTGGCCATTTTGAAAATTACCCAGAAGGCACTACAATTACAATTTCCCACCTTTTGACATCAATAGACAGAGGAACTGGAAGTTTCGGTAAAAAAGCCTCTTTATAGGGAGATGAAGATGTGTGTGTGGCATGCATGTCTGCTGAGCCACCTGGAGATGCAGGCAGAACTTTCAGCTGGATATGTTATGAATAATTTTCATCAGTGGTACCATCAACACTGCGTTGGTTTTATAATCAGTTCAGAATGGAGCCCTCCCAGGGGATTACGTGCCCCCTTAATCTTTTTTGATTTTATCCCTTGTTCCCTATAAATAAAACCACTTGTTCCCCAAAATGTTTTTAAACCATGGACGACATAACAAATCCTGGCCAGAACGAAGTGACTACACTCAGTGACTGGTTCAATCAAAATCTTAAACTGTTCACTACCTGCTTCAGCTAGGTTCCCTGCCAAAAGGAAAACTATTATAGCATAATTTTGATCCCATGGAGGGGGAATTTGACGTCAGCATACCATCCTTAGGGTAGGGATTTGAAACTGGAAGTGGGTAAAATGTCAAATCCCCCTGGGTATGCCCGGACCCCCCTCCCTGGGGCTAAACTTTGACTGGTGCATAAAGGAGGGGCCATATTTGATCCAACCAAAAGAAACTGCAACTGCTATAGGCCAATATAAGCTCTTTTTGTTAATTACAGTTGAAACATATAATGCATGTGTTGCACTTTAATGCCCCATATATTTTAATCCTTACCAAAAAACAGAGGTTTGGCCAGTTGTGGATGAAGTAACGGTAAGTATAGATCGAGTAAGGTTCAGAAAGATCTTTCGTTATTAATGCCATTATTGCACCCATCTGAAGTTCTGACTCATATCCAACATACTCGATTTCCTCGTCACTAGACGAAGTCCGTAAGGAGTCAACAGACTCCGCTAATAGTTTTTCAGTCTGTTTAAGATCGCAGTCTACATTTTCAGGAATAGATGACGATTCGTGCTCTCGAGGTTCACTTTCACTACTAGGTCTAGATTTTTCACAGTTCGTTTGTAAAGACACACCATTCAAGTCTACAACTTTTTTAACAGGGAGAGGTATGTGAGTCTCTTCTAGTGTCATTTGTGGGGTTGTTTTGTAGCAGTCCGTCTCTTCTTTAACTTCATCTACAGACCCATCAACATGTATAGTAGCTTCTTGTTCACCGATATTATTGGTGTGGTTTGACATGTCTAGTAGCGTAGCAACTCAGCTCGGTCATTCCACTCTTTGTACTATCATAATTCAAAAGCACTGAAAGTAAAGAACAATTAGGACGATAAACCATGTAAGACAATCCAAAAGTCTATCACATCGATGAAAAGGCACACTTTTCGCCGACTTTCACCGCCATGTTGGAAAGGCTAGTCGCGTGAGGAATCATGGGTCATGCCTCGTTTTCAAGATAGAGAAAAAAAATGACCGAAAAGAAAAAGAAAAAAAGAAAAAGAAGGAAGAAATAAAGAAAAGAAGAAGAAGAAGAAGAAAAAAAAGATTTTTTTTCTATTTGAGTAAATACATTTCGAAACAAAGCATAAATGGACGTCAGAAAAGCTTTAAATTTGGCTTTACCTTTAGCGTTTAGAACTTTTTTAGATTTATTTTCTTCAACAGCGTTAACCTTTAAATGTTAGTTGCAATTTTTTAAGGTAAATTCCGTAGAAATAGAACTGAACATAGATTTTCATTAAAATTTCGTACAGTTACTAACTAAGCTATGATATTTCAAAAAGGAAATACAAAAGGGGGTCACTGAGTTCGTTTTCGCACTAGATGGCGGTAAATTTAGTATTTTTCGAGGCCATGCGAGACCGATATCCTAAACGAGAGAATCGAACGTTGGGTCATCATCACCCCCATGAAATATATGCTAGTATTAAAACATTGACAATATCGGTCATTTTATGCAATATACTTTAGAAAAGGTCTTAAATATCGACCTGAAAACTTTAGGGACCGGTCATTATTTAAGTCGGAGGGGGGGTGGAGGAGAAATTGCCTTTGATGCCAAAAAAATTCGAGACCCCATTCTGATAGCATTTATTTTTTTCGGGAGTCCCCCTTAGGGACTATGTAAGTTATCAAAGGGACTTCAGGACCCCCCTTTAAATGTCATTCTCAGCTTTCAAGACCCCCCCAATTTCTCTCCAAAAATTTTCAGGACCCCCCAATTTCTCCTCCAACTGCCCCTCCGACTTAAATAATGACCGGTCCCTTACTGTTGTAAAACACGAAGGAGCGTTCATAAATTATGCCTGGGGGCTACGATTTTTTTCTTGTGTGATTTGGGGGGTGCTGCCGAAAAAATCTTACTTTGTAAGGAGTGATGGAGGATGGGCCATCAAAAAGTTTCAACACAAATTGAAACTGGTCGCACTCCGACCACTTCTTGTGCATGTGCGCTTTTTGGCTGGAGGAAGTCACAGTCAGTTTCGTCGTTTGAACTATCACTATCACTGTCACTGTCACTGTCACTGTCACTGTCACTGTCACTGTCACTGTCACTGTCATTATCTTCGTCTTCGTAGTCGCTGTTTGCCGTCTTGCCCAAAACTGAATAATCACATTCTTCGCCGCTCTCATCCTCGGAGGCTGGCTTCTGAGGGTGCAACAGACGCTCCCCGCGGACAGTGACTGAGGATAATGCACCCCCCTTTCTTCTCGTAGGAGGGTGGTTATCAACGTAATCTTTTCAGTTTTCAGCTTTTTTATCCACGGAAGAGAGTGTTTTCTTTAGATAGGTGTAAAGTTCAAAAACATATCATGAAGTAAGTCCCCCATTAGGTAGAAGCTCACAATTCTGAATACAAAGATAAAATTATAGAATCATCCGAGTACTAGTGAGGCGGATAGGACCCCCTTCAATGATAACGATTGCGCAGTCCCATAAGAAATACGCAAAGTAGACGAACATTGCATCGCCAAAAAAGTTCTTTCAGGCGAATGTCCAGCGCAAGTTCCATTTTGGGTATTTCAAGTGAAAATCTCTCGAGTAAAAATCAAGGCTGTCTTCAAGTGATGACGTCACAAAAACTTTTCTTAGTCAGCCCCCCCCCCCCACTTTTGAAACCGCTCCGCCGCCTATGTACTGTACTCGTTTAGCCAGCTACCTTTTATTATGCTACACGTTTATTTTTTTTCCTGAAATTCTTTTTTAAATTCAGGTACTAAATAAAAATATTGTATTGTATTGTATTGAGAGTTTAATAATCAAATCAACAGTTCTCATAGTGAGCATTATATCCCTCTTATTGATTCGATACTGACGCCATAGTCGGTATATACTCTATTCCATGCCATGCCCGTAGGAAGGGAAGGGGCTCGGGGGCTCAAGTCCCCCAGTTTTTTATAACGTCAAAATTACCCGTCGCGCCAACAAGCCAACGAATAGGCATGAATTAGTGAAAAATCTAATACATAAGTTTGTTAGAATAACTTTGACGTCATCCTGACTGACCAATCACTATTTGTGACAGTTTAGCCAACACCAGGGTCTTCTCACCGGGGAGCACTACATCCCGGGCGGAGAGTGACCCCCCAAAAATTTCCGATTGGAATCTGGTCATCGTTCTATTTATTTCCGGTTGTCACAAACTGGCCGGAAATGAAGCGTGACTGGTATCACAGGGAGACCAAGCTTGGCTTTACGCAGTTGATAATAAATCGCTTTTTACCGAATTTTCTTAAAACATTTGAAACAAATTTTTATCTGTATTTCTTTTTTTGTTCTTCTTGGACTCTTTTTAGAGCAAAATAGCCAGGAAGCTAAGTAATCTTTGAAGTTATTAGCAATGATATCAAACAGTCAAGCCACAAACTTTTTGAGAATTTTCGAGGGCCGGAGCACCCTGAACACCAAATAGTTATTTGAATTTACACTTGTTTGGATTCCGGCTGTTTTGCATAATTTAAACGATGTAAAGTCATCATTAGCACATGCACAAAAATATTTATTACTTATGAGCGGTGGAAGGACATACTGCCGATTTAGTTCCCTGTCGCGAGAAAATAGAAAAACAGTGGTGTATACGTGTATTCTTCGTTTGCACGTTACGTCATTGCGGCCATGTTGGAGGACGCTAACAAAAGATTTCTAATTAGCTTCTTTTGTTAATGTCCTCCAACATGGCCGCCATGTCTTTGTCTTGTGATTCCGT